>JAOEGS010012640.1:28437-43493 GCA_025447755.1 Corythornis vintsioides | reverse complement strand
ATTTATAAGTGCATCATATTTTCAGAGCATGTGAAAAGTGTTTAAAGTGCACTTGTATGCTGCAACAAATGGGGATCTCCAGACTCTCACCTTATAGTTATATATATTTTAAATTTAATTAATTTTGAATGGCTTAAATCATCACTATCGTTTCACCATCACACACAATGAGAACTTCCCCCTGCTCCCCAGCTGTTGTAAAATTATGCTAGTAGGCAGAATATGGTCTTTCCAGTTCAGGAGTAACAGAGGAAAGAAGCAGTATAAGGGGAAACACTTCCTCTGTTGTTTGGAAGAATAAAAATAATTTCCCATTACCTTAAAAAAATACATTAACAAAAACAAACAAACAAACAAACAAAATGGAAGAAAGATACTATCCTTTCATTCTAGTGTAATGGGGAGTCCTTCCCTGCTTTTTCTGCAGATGAACAGAATTGAACAGATGAACAG
Organism: Corythornis vintsioides; assembly: GCA_025447755.1. Lineage (NCBI taxonomy): Eukaryota > Metazoa > Chordata > Aves > Coraciiformes > Alcedinidae > Corythornis > Corythornis vintsioides. The sequence continues at coordinate 43,040 of JAOEGS010012640.1, read as the reverse complement.
AATGAACAGAAATCCAAAATCGGAAAGAAAGGAAAAGCTGTAAGGGCTAGGTTACTATCTATGGATTCACAAAAAAACCCCAGTTTAACCAATTAGTAAGAATGCTTCAGGCTAAAAGTCCAAATCCAGAATGTGCCTTTCAACATTGTATGCTTTCACTCTTTTGTTTTCAGAGGTGTTAAAACTTGATAGCGATGAACATTTTGAGAAGCAAGGAAACACCTACAGCAAGAAGTAAAAATAAGAAAGATGCTCAGTGTTGCAGGCTGCAAACAGGTTGATCTTTTTCCTTCTTTTTAGACTGAGTTTGATGAGATGGAATCTCCTTCAAGTTCTGGGGCAGAGATACACTTCTAGTTTGTAGGACACAGAGGAGTGTCTGTCAGATCTCTCCCTTCTGTGCTACACTACCTGGGAAATATACCTACAAATTAGAGGCTTATGAGCATTTCAGAACAAAAGAAGCTACTTTGACCAGCCAATTGCCTGAGATGTGACCCTTGGGAGTGTAGACATCTTAGCTGTAATTTATTTAATTTTATGTAATCGGCATACTCTGTGAGTAAAAACAAAGGCACAAAATACTATAAAAGTACTGCAAATCCCAACAGCTTCATAAACAACCTGCACATAATTAAGCTCCATACTAATAAAGGTCCTAAAGAAGGAGGAATACTTACTTACCAGGAGATCTATTACAATCAGGAAGTATCTGGTTGAGAAAACAAGAGAGTTGCTTATGGGAATGCTGGGAACATGTGCCTTGTGCGTGTAAGGGCAGCTGAGGGCAGCAGAAGAAGGGGGAAGGGGAGCATGTCTCCATGCAGAACACATGGGCAGGAATTACACTGTGGCAGGGGCGAGTGGGCAGCATGTCAATCCCACTGACTCAGGTCCTGGCCACTCTGTGCCTGAAGAGCTGTAAAGACATACATGGATGTGATGTAGCCAAGATTTCAGCAGCAGTGGTGTTTTGGAGTTCTGTCTTCTGGAATGGATATAATGGAATCATAGAATTGTTTTGGTTAAAAATGCAACCTTTTATGATTATCAATCCAACTATTATCCCTGTACTGTCAGGTCACCCCTAAACCATGTCCCTTAGCACCATATCTACATGGCTTTCGAATCCCTCCAGAGATGGAGACTTTACTGCTTCCCTAGGCAGCCTGTTCCAGAGCTTGTCAACCCTTTTGGAGAATTGTTCCTAATGACCAACCTACATTCTCCCCTGGTACAATTTGAGACCATTGCCTCTTCGCCTCTTATCTTTTTTTTTTTTTTTTTTTTTTTTGTCTTTGCAGACAAAAGTCTGCAAAAGTCTGAGTCCTTATGTACGTCTATCTAAAAATCTTAAATATAGGCAAGAATAAAAGTTAAAAAGAAGTATAAATATAATTTCTGGGTTTGAAGTGCAATAGCATTTTCATAAATGTTCATTTATACATTCCCTTTCAGTTAACATTATAACCCCTCAGAAGGATTTACTTTCTGCTCTGCTGTTTCTTCTGCCTCCATGTTGTAACTACCATTTACCAGTATCTTTGTCTCTTAAGAATTTTTTTTTTTTTTTCTGAGCTCTAATAGTCTATGAAAACAGCTATGTAAAAGCTAGGTATATTTTCAACTGCAGTAAGGGAGTCGGTTAAAGTTATAGAACAGGTTGCTAATTCAGAGCTAAAGGAAATCTAGTTTTATAGTATACCATAGTATAGTTGGAGTTCTGTTATATTTACGGCTGATAATTAGTGTGATATATGTATTATTATAAAAATAGGTATATGTGTGTTTCTTTCTAAACTGCTTTCAGATCACATTTGCTGAAAATCAAAAGATTTATTTTCTACTGCCACTCCTCCATGTCCAAGCTGGAATCTAAAAGCCAGGCTGCCTCTTATATCCTTGCCAGTCATCATTGGTCTGCATTTGCAAATTAGGTGACAGTGCTGTTGCTGATGCACAAGGATGGCCTGAGTCCAGCTCCCTGTTCCACAGTGCAATTGGCGTTGCAGCACTAACAGAATTGAAACATTTCTTTTGTCAGAAAAAGCAGGAGCTACTTCTCAAAGACAAGAAACTGACAGTTTTTTGAGGAATGTGACATTTCTACAGAGTTGGGATTTTTTGAGTATAACTCCTATATTAAAAGAAACTGGGGTAGAAGTTTGGAACAACTTTTCCCTAAAGGACACATTATACAAGGTCTTTAGCTATTTACCATTTATTAAAACCAACCAACCAACCAAACCAAAACAACACAACAAACTAACACAACAAAAAAATCATTTAATTTGAGAGATGTCTTTTGAAGGGTATTGCCTCTCCCTAAAGTGCAAACTGTCTTTCATAGGAAACATAAAGGTTACCTCCAAAATGGTTTACAGAACTATTTCTTCACAATTCTAATTTAACCTTCCTGGAGCACATGGTGAGGGAGTAGGATCAGTGCCCCTTGGGTGGGCTTACAGTGCCACAACTGCAAGAAAAGTTAAGAAGCTTTATCTGGGAGAGGTGGGGGAAGGATTGAAGTTTTCACTCTCAGATTATTGACCGAAGTGGACAATAGACTCCTTAGTGTCTCTCTTATCTTGGTGGCTGTCTCACCTTGTTCACCAGCAGAAGAACTTCTTGTTAATTGTGACATTACTTCAGTCTTCAATATACCAATAGCCATTGAATTTCACTCCATTCTTGCAGCCAATAGTTTGTGTTAGCAATATGTTCTTTACGAATTTATAAGGTATCTCAAATTGGATAGTCACTCCTTCCTTGGTATTTTCTTTCTGCAAGTCCTTGCTCCTTTTTTAAGTCTGTTTCTGCAAGGTAACTGATCCTCTCTTCTTCTGATAAATAGTTCTGTTGCTCAGATCTATAGCCTTTCTGAAAACATGATTGCCAGATTTCATTGCACTCTCTCACAAATTATATACCAGCTCCCTCATGTGATTCATGTTTTTAGATTTTATGAAAGATGTTTTTATTGCTGTGAATCTTCCCCTGTTTTCTGCTCCTCAAAAAAAAAAAAAAAAAAAAAAAAAAGGCCTTTCTCTGTGTTTGCCAGGGAGCTTGTCCCATCATCCAGCACCTGGACATGAACAGTCTGCCAGAAAACCTCATGAGAATGTAAGCAGTGTATCTTCTCAGACATTGTGGGGTGCAATTGCACTAAGACTACACACATACACAATTTGCTTTGTACACATTGCATAACAAGAGATTATGTATCTCCTAGGCATCCTCTGACACCAGAAAAATTTGGGGACAAAAGTCATGCAAATTTTATTCTGACAACAAAAGGTAAAGTTCTTGTTTTATAAAACTATAGTAAGGTTCTAAAAAAAAAATATATTGTTCTGTAGCACACACAGAAAAATGCAATTCTAAGTCACAATTAAAGGCAAGGCTGCTTCTCAGTTCTTCTGCTATTTTTTATTTTAGTATATGCATTCTAAGGGACCCAAAGGACTACTTAAATATTAGTATCTTGATGTTTTCCTTCTGTATTAGGCCCTGAACTACTGTAGATGGCTAGTGCTCTTGTCTGTTTCCTTGGTCTGTGGGAAGCCCTCTCACATCTTTCTCCATTCACTGATATGGATTATGAAAATTTATTTTTTTCCACCCATTTTGGTACATTTCAGTATTTACATCAGGTGTTTGTCTTAAGTAAAGTAATGCTTTTATTCAAAATAGTAGCATTTCCTATATTCAGTGCCTTTTCCAACCAGAATGTCATAATGAATTAAGCTATAGAAATTTTACTTTCAGTGAATAATAGCCAAAATTGTAAATGTTTAGAATAGATGATAAATGTTAAAATTAGGTGTTAGTTGTTAAAACTTTTTTAGATATGTTTTGTCTCCTATAAGAATGAAATTTGATTTGTTTTTCAAGATCCATTTTCCTACAAGAGTATTGACTGTGTAATATCTTTCTCTCCAGATTTTTTAAAACATTGACTTAGGTGTAACTTAGAATGTCCCTAATTGCTATATCTGTACATCTTTTAAGTATTTCCATGGATAATGGAATCTTTTAATACTTCCATGATGGCCTCATACTATTTGCCATCAATCCAGACTGTTCAGATCATTCTGTAGACCCTTCTTACCCATAACCAGAACAAGACTCACATCCAACTTGGTGTGAACTGAAAACTTACTGAGGGTGCACTTGATACACTCATCCAGATCATTGATAAAGATGTTAAAGAGAACAGGCCCCAGTACTGAGCCCTGGGTAACACTGCTGTGACTGTCTGTCAACTGGATTTAGCTCTGTTCGCTCAAGACAGCCTCCAACAATCACATCAGTCACAAGACCCTCTCTGGTCACAAAACCAAATACACTAGGGCACATTTCCTCATTTGCTTGCTCACCAGCTCTGTCAGGAATCTTTCTTCCACACCCTTCAGTTACCTCTGAGACTGTTTAGTCTCCATTGTATTGTATATCCAGCAGACATATGGTAAGTTGAAATCCCACATGAGAACAAGGTCCGCCAATTTTGAGACTTCTTCCAGCTGCTTGTGAATATATCATCTGCATCTCTATCCTGGCTGGATGGTCTATAACAGAATCCCCAAAAGATGGCTGCCTTGTTGACTTTCCTCCTGGTTCTTACCTATAAACAGTCAACCCTTTCATTATCATTGTCAAACTCTAGACAGTCAAAACAATTCCTAACATATTGTGTTACTCCACCACCTCTGCTTCCCAGACGACCCCTTGTGAACAGTTTACAGCCATCCAATGCAGTTCTTTGAGTCATCCCACTATGTTTCCATGTTGGCAACTGTATCATAGTTTTCTGGTTGCACAACAGCTTCCATCTCCTCATGTATGTTGCTCATGCTGTATAGATGCATTTCAGCTGGGCTATTGATTCTGCCACCTTTCTGGGTGGACAAGACCTAAGTCCTTTGCGACTGTTCTCAGGTGCTTCCATGATTTCCATCAGCTCATCTTCTTTTGTCACCTGGATTTCCATCTTCTGTCTCCACCAAGATGGCACACTGAAGAACCTCCCTAGGTCATCATGCCTGTAACATTGGTGTGCAGCCCCCAGGCTTATCCCTAGCAGGCTGGTTTCACCCTTTTCCCCTTTCAAATCTAGTTTAAGGCTCCTTCAGTGAGCCCTGCTAATTCCTGTACAAAGATCTGTTTCCCTCTTTGTGACTGAAGTTCCCCTTCTGTTGCTGGTAAACCTGTTTCAGTATAGGTAAACCCATTATCAGAAACCTCAAAAATTCCCTAATAAGCAGATTCCCTAATAAGATTTAAGATGGACTAATAAGTAGGGGATGTTCCCAATAGGGCAGGGTAGAAGTGGCCACCCTGTCTCAAGAGCACGGAGTAACTGTTGGCTGTGTGAACTCAAGATCTAATCCAAGACCTTATAATGACAATGGCCCAAGGTTTGCTAGATTTCCATCCATAAAGGGGGATAATGCCATTTCTCTGCATTATGAGCTGTAATGATTGGGTCTTTTTCTATTCTTTTCTTCTTCTTTTTTTTTTTTTTTTTTTTGTAGGACTAGAAGGGAAAATGATGGAAATTACTGATTACAAGATCAACTGGAGTACATGAAGTGTAGTGCCACTAGAAAGTTTTGAATGTAAAAATGTAAGGACTTGCTGGTGAAATTGATGAACATTTCAAAGACATCATTAGTCAACCCTTGGAAAGTCTGGCAGAGATATCACAGGCATCCTAGCAGAGGAAACTCCCAGCAGGTCGCAGTGTGGAACAGTCTGGTGTTTTCTCTCACTCACTCTATCTTATTCTATTATTTTTCCATACTTCCAAAACAACTGTAATCCATAAATCATTTCTCCTCACACGTATTTTGATGAAGTAGTTTCAGTTCAGATGTCCTCAGTGGACAAAATGAGTCTGTGATGCATAAATTCAGAATGATTACTTTTGTCTGTATTTACAAAAATGTCTGAAAGGATAATGGGAAGAAAAGCTGAATTGTTATTCTTGAGGTGGAAGGAGCGTGATGATGGGAGGGATGTTATTACACTTCTGCTGGATTGAAAGCTCTGTCATCTGTTGCTATCCTGCTGCTGGGCTGTAGTGTGATAAAGGTCTCACCCTATGAATGGGTAAGATCTCATTTCTTGGCACTCTTGCATGATGGTTGTCATGAAGAAAAAGACTCCTTCACTGCATCTCTGTATGAAGGATTCTGATTTTAAAAAGTGTCAACACTGCTTGATTCTTCAGTGTGTACTTAAAAAAACAACAGGGAGCTTGTGACTGAAGAGACAAATTCTTTACGTAATTTGTGACAAATGTCATTTGGATCTTTTAATGTTTTTTAGTTTACCACAGGATGCTACAAGAAGTTTCTTTCAGTTATTAGGAGCACATCCAAGACACAGTCAGAGCTTAGCAGGTGTTTGCCACATGCTGTTGTGATGACTAGGATTAGTTGGGTAACAGTGAGCAAACATCTGTCTTGTATTATATATACAGACTTTGTTTCAATTCATATCAATGTTCCTATCAGTATGTAACAGTTGACTTGGTCCTCCAAAGTTCATTACGAAGGCTGGTGGTAAAGTATACAGTAAATATGTCTTTCTATGCAGCAACACAGTTTCTTCCCAGCATTGATGACAGGACTTCCCAGGTCATCTGAACATGAAGAAAGGGAAACTTTCTGAATCAGCATATGTTTTCTAACATTTTTTATTCAGGCTATACAGAGCAAATAATTCTTCCAAACATATCTTACCCAAAAGAAAAGTTTACCATGGTAAACTCCAATGGGAAATTAAAATATCAGGAAACAGTGTTTATTTTCTAATGTTTTGCCAGCTGCAGAACAAAGTCTAATAAGTAGAACAGACCTGGCCTGTTTGGTTGTTTCCTCTCTTGTGGCCAGATTTCTCTTGCTAGTCCTCTCCCAGTCCTCTTTTAGGCTATTTATTCTCCCCTAAATACTGACTGGCAAACAGAATTCAGACAGGGAAAATATGTAGGAGACATTTCCTAATGCTTCATTGACCTTTATAAAGGAAAAAACAGTTGAGGTTACAAAGAGTGTAAATACATTATTTATGTAGTAAAGAACAGTGTGATTCAGAAAAGGCAATTAACCCTGAGGAAAACTTTCCATATGAAAATAAAAATAAAGCCACTGTCAGGATATAACCCCATTTCACAGCCTTTATTCTCTGGTGCCTTCCATGGCTTGTTTCAGTTCTCTTCATGAAACTGCTCTGGATTTTGCTCTTCAAGATGTGTCGAGAAAAAAAAAAGGGAGAGTGGATGTTGGGCTTTTATTGGCTTAGTTGAGTTTTTGTTTGTTTGTTTGCTTTGTTGTTGTCGGTATTTTTTTTTTTTTTGTCCTAGGACATACCTCAAGATTCTGAAATAAATGTAATAAATGTGTTGATTTGAATTGAGATGAAAGGGTGAAATCTCAAAAAAGTACAGAACCAGTCAGAAAAATGTACTGTTATTAATCAGGCTATTTCAGTAATTTTAGAGCACTTACTGCATTTTGTCTATCTATCCAACCAAGATGAGGAAGTTAACAAAATCTATAAAAAACTGGACAAAGTCTTTATGTCACAATACTTGTTTACTGAAATAATTTTAACTTCCCTAACATTTGCCAAAGGGGCAAGATTACAAGATGCAATCAGTTGAGAAGACTTCTGAAGGGTGTAAAGGGTAACTTCTTAATAAAGATAATGGATTGGCCAAGCAAGGGTGAGGTGCAGTTGGATGTCCTATTCAGTAACAGAGAATATGTGTTTAGCAACATGATAGCCAGTGTCTTGAGTGTAGCAACTATGAATGAGTGGAGGTCAAGAAGCTGAAAGGAGTGAGGAAAGTGGCAAACTTTATCTCATTCAGAAGACTGGTTGGTGGGACACCATGAGACACCTCTTAAGGGCAAAGGAGATAAAAAAGTCTTTCTGGTCTCTAAGCTTTTTTTCTTATACTTGGGGGAAAAAACCATAGGTGTACTAGAAACAAAAAGCAAAGTTGTGCATTGTCAGACTTACCTGAGAAGACAGAGCTCCTACCCTTTGCAACAGTTCAGGCTGGGTACAGGATGTCTGGGCAGCAGCTCTGTATATAAGTCCCAGGGCTCTGTGGGAGACTGAGCTGCATAGCAGCAGGCCAATTATGGAGCTGTCAACAGCAAAGGCTAGCACCATCCAGTTCTGTATGAGCAAGAGCACAGCCAGGAGATAGAGTGAAGTGATTATCTCAACTTGGCATGCTCTGGACCACACCTAAACACTGTGTCCTTTAGTTTGGTCTCTCCAGTCTAAGGTAGACATTGCCAAACTGGAGTCAGCTCACCAGAGGTCCATCAGGATTCTCAGAAGCTGGAGCACCTGCCCTGTGATGGAAACCTGAGAGATAAGGCTACTACACCATGGAGAAGGCTCAGAGAAGCCTTCCCTTACTTATAGGCAGGTTATTGAGAAGGCAAAGCCAGAATCTCTGCAGCACAATGTAGCAGCAAGACAGGAGACATCAGGGATAAGTTCAAACAAGAGAAGTTCAGACTGATTACAAAGGGAAAATGTTTTCTACATGTTCCAGAGTCCAGAGTGGACAAGTCTACCAGAGATTGTTTGGTCCTGTATCATTGGACATTTTCAAGATCAGGCCTCCTCAGTACGTCTGCTCTTAGCAGTACTTTAATCAGAGTTGACCTAGACTTATGAGCCGTTGTAGGTACATCTCCCATTGTTTGAAATGCCATTTCCCACATCAGTGTCTGGGTTATAAGGAATAGATCTTTAATGACAGAATAGGCAACAAGAAACATGTTTGATAAACTTTCCTACCAGATCTGTGTGGTCTTAACCAGTCACTTTGATTTGAATTTTTTTTTTTTTTCCTCTCAAGGTCAATAAGGATTGTAAGGATTCAGTTATTTGGGGACCTGACAGTGACAACTGTGAATGATTTTGATTTGGTGAGAATGAGCAGTAGCTTATGTATGCATAAATATTTTCAAAGGCTTGTCAAAATTGTAAACTTTCTTCAAGAAAATATTTGGCCAAAGAAGTTATATAGAACTTGCAGTATAAAGAAAATGTGGTGATGCATAGTGGTAACTGAGAACAGATTGTTAAGACAAGCCTGTAATCAGATGTGGAGACATCAGAACTGACTGTTTAAGATTTACATAGGTCAATGAATCAATAATTTTGTATTGCAGTTTTGATTCCATTCAGTGCTGAACCCTTGTGATTAGAAAGTAAGCACACTGAAATTAATATTAAAACCTTTTGTGCTATCAATATGAGTCACACCATCTGCATGGAACTCGTAGTATTCATAGAAAAACTAAGAAAAAAATTTCATCTGAAATTCTCTTTACATATTTGAGACTTTTTTTTTTTTAATTTCAGTTTATAATTTTAGGTGTATCCCATAAAAACACAGCCTTCTGCTTATTTAAATCTTCATAGAAACAGAGACTGTGAGAACTGTTATGATTGGAAGAGACCTTTAAGAATATCTAGTCCAATGATTAACCTAGCAATGCCAGGTCACCACTGAAAAATGACCCTAAGTACAACATCCACAGGTATTTTAAACACATCCAGGGATGTTGACTCCACCACTTCCATGGGCAGCCCATTCCAGTGGTTTACAATCCTTTCAGTGAGGAATTTTTTCCTATTATCCAATCTAAACCTCCTCTGGTGTGACTTGAGGCCATTTACTCCTGTCCTATCTCTTGTTACATGTCAAAGGAGACTGACATCCACTTCACTACAAGCTCCTTTCAGGTAGTTCTATAGAGTGAGGTCTTCCTTTGGCCTCCTTCTCAGCAGTCTAAAAAACTCCAGTTCCCTCAGCCTCTCCTCCTAAGACTTCTGGTCTAGAGTATGATAATGGCATGGAAATTTATTTCAGTCTTTTTTTGTTCATGATTCTAAATCACTGTGTTTATCACACTCCATCATCGATATATCTAGGAAATAGTATGATTTATCGTTGATACTTTTTTGTCATAACTTATTTGAAGTTAGAGTATATAAATATGGGTAAGTCAGTAACTCAAACTAACTGTTGCTGTAACATCTTCTCTCTAGCTGATTAGTGTAGACATATACCTTAAAATACTTCTTTGTTAAGAAGTGGAACGTAGCCCTCTTGATGGTTTGGCTACTGATATATTGAGACTATAATGCATCTTTCCATTCAGATGCTTTTAACTTTCATCTTTCCTCTCGTTCTCTTGTCTCACACTGCAAGGATCAGGACTGCCTTCTTGTTAAAGGACAATACCTTCCACAGTAAAATCAGGCTTTTGACCATGGCTGGAGCTCCTAAAACTGTTGGTAATAGAAATTGAAATAGAAGTTTGTAATCAGACCAACTGTGTGAATTTTTTTGAGACAAATTTATTTGGATCATATGTAGTAGTTTGTATGTTTGTTCCAAACAAATCCTACATATAAATAAATAGTAATTCCACTGAAGCCTACTATATATCTAAAGAAAAATTCCATTCAAATCCATGAAGTTGCACCAGTATAAAACATTTTATTTACATACTCCTTCTTTGGCATTCACCTACTGAGCACATTCTACCACAACTTTTCCATAAAAAAAGGCCAGAAAAAAATCCCCTCAGATTTAAACTGGATCAAAAGCTCATAAATCAGCCTACCTTGGAAGAATTAGCAAACTGTTCCACTAGCATGTATTGTTTAGAGCAATCAGTTCCTGTACTCTCTGTTGCCTGTCACAGAAACATGCCAGCTATCATTTTTTTTTTTTATTACAGTCTCATGATAAAGTAGTTGTGATGAGCTGTCTTGCTTTAGAAAACATGTGGGCAATGATTTTGTGTTGATTAGTGATGATTGCTTTTTATGGTTGACTTCACAGGTTGGTGTTTCTTGGCTTTAATCTCAACATTTATTTAAACTTCTTACCTTTATCATAACCATCTGATGATCCTAGTCATCCAGATTCTGGATGCTTGCAGTTTTTGCTAGGGACAGAAAAGAACACTTAATCCTGGATCTATATACCCAAGAAAATGTTTAGGTTCAATTAATTTGATGCAACTAATTCAAGATCAATTTAAACCTTTGTTTTTTTAATTGGGGGGGAGGGGAATTAAGTTTATTTTTAAGAAGTTTTAATCACACTTCATAGGAAAGGCAGTCAACAAAATCAAATGCGTTGCTTGGTTGTTTTTTTTTTTTTGCTTGTTATGTTCAACTGTTACAGATGTGTTTTGCAGCAGATGTGGTCAAAGGTGTTCTACTGCACTGGAGCCTTCAGCTTCCTTGGGCTTCTTCTCAAAGAAGGTATTAAAATCAGGAACTATTTTGCTCTCGGAAGCTTCTGTATTAATAATGTTAAGAGGCAGATGTTTCAGAAACCCACAAAATAGAAGTTGCTCTGGACTCTTCAAGAGAAGGCAGAAGAACAGGCAACAGTGATTTTTTCCCTTTGGCAGCAAACACACATACAACCATCAGCTTGTTAAATGGCCATGTAGTATTGGTTATTTTCATAAAGTTCCAGTATTCTCAGTGTCTTTCTTGTTTTAGGCAGTTACTCTTTAACTAGAGGTACCTGGGAGTTCAGCTTAAGTTATGCTGTGTCATTATCTTGGGCTGAACAAGGCACTGCAATGTACTTTTCTGACTCAAGCTACTTTTCAGCTTCTGACAGTTTATATAGATTACTACTTAGCTTCTTAAAATAACAAATAATTGATAACCCTTAGTCTAAATGAAGGTTTAGACATAAGAATATCAGGCAGAACAGACTGTGAAAGTAATGTCTTAAAAATAGCACTCATGCACAATGACATTCTGTTAGACTGTCAAACTATGGTTACTGAAGGCTAAGCCAATGTGTAACAGCTAATTTAGCTCTTGTTTTCTGTCTTTTCTGTTTAAGCAGCTCTCAATGTAGTGAGGGATGTGCATTAATAAATTACTTGTTGAAACTGTGTTTGTCTACCAATGCCTGGATACTGCAGAATATCAACCTGTGTAAGGGATTTTGGAGGGGATTTTGATCCTTACTGGTTCAGAGATCAGATTACAAAATAATTTAGGTTTACCTTTCCACCTTAAACTAACATGGTCTTGTAGGATAGAATTTTAAGACTTAGATCATACATTACAAAGATCCATTCTTCTGGGAGTTATTTTAGATAATTCATACTTGCTACTTTCTTAAAGAAAACCAGAAAATTTTCTCTGCCAGCAGTAATTTCTATCTTCCCTGAATCAATGACCTTTATTTCACTCCCAAAGGAAGAAATGGGGTTGCTTACTAGTATCCAGTAGATTAATTTTTTTTTTTTCTCCTTTATAAAAGTTGTTTCCTCCCTGGCTTTCCAAATACTAACAACTATTTCTGATAGATTATTTTTCAAATGCATGCAATGTTATATGTGGTGCAATATGGTATTACCTTTGCTAACTCACACATCTGACTGTGGAATAAGGCTATAGAAATGCCTGCTTGTCATTTGATTGCTCTAAAATATAATGCAAAAAACTTCTAACTTTCAAAGAAGCTGGGTCTGAAATATCAGAATTTAGTCACCTCTGACATAATATCTATGTATGGAAATAAGGAAAAAACAGTTTTCATTAGATCACTATATTACTTAAAACACTGGAACACCTTCTTACTTTATTAAGAGATCTTAATAAAAAATCCCCTAAGAATTAAAAAATAATTGAATGAAAAAATAGTTGGATGACATGTCATCAGGCCAGAGAAAAAAGTATGGTTCCTCCAATTTCAATGCATCCAGATTTTCATGCTTGGAAATCATGGAATGGTTGGAGGTGGCACAAGTAGGAACAAACTGAAAATATAAGTCACACGGGTACTTGTGTGTGAAAACCTCACATTTGTGTGTATAGAACACCTTTACAGACATTTTTCTAGCTTCTGTTCTCTGCAAATAGTTTCCCTTGAGCATCATTTCATGATTTTTTTTCCAAGTTCAACTCTTAACGAATTTTACCTACTGATGCTGTTGTCAGAATCTTTTTGGAAAGCCAAAGGTTAGAGGGACAGCATCATTGACAGCCCAGCTGACTTCAGTGAACTAGGAAAGAAGTAGCTAATAAAAAGAATTAGAAATTATCTTATCCTGTAAAAGCAACAGTATTCACATTGCTAGTGGAGATAGTTATCCAGCAAAGCTTGCAATTCAACACAAATTCAGTGTCATAGTTGACCAACTTTTAAAGTTGTTTATTGTTATTCACATCATTGTGCCATATGAATTCCCTTTTCATCTTGAGATTCAGGTTTTGGATACACTTTCTTCTGGATATATTTCAAAGCCAGTAAGCCAAGGGCTTATAGTGCTGCAGAGGTTAGTCATAGCTTGGTCCAACTTCTGAACAATGATTAAACTTATGATTTCTGAAATGTTTATGTGACTGTATCTTGTATTGTTTATTGCTGTTGTTGACACTAACATGTATGGTCCAGATGACAGAATAAGATCTGCATTTCAGATTATGATGTGGTGTATTGTAAACTCAACTTTGCAGATGTACTTTAACTAATCAAAGACAGAGAAATTGCTTTGAGTCATGTTGGAAAGTTAATAGGGATGTTTAATGCAATTCTTTCATTTCCAACTTGGAGAAGTTGACAGGCACAAAAAAATGGAGGATTATTGAGACATTTCTGAAGCTACTAACAGGCTCCTTTCTTTGGAAAAACTTAAATGCAACTGAAAGAGAAGTTTACAAATTACTTACAAAATAAAATACTATTTAATACCTACTGGTGGGAGCAAACTTAATGAATATTGAGTGTTCTAAAAAGTGACCTAAGCTCATTCCCTTCTAAGAGTCCAATGAAATATGTGACTACTCTCATGTTGCAGCTGAGGAAAAATAGTTAGACTTTGATATCACAAGGACATGACTAAATCTGGAGTCTTGTTATCATGTTTTTTGTCTTATTCTGAAGTGTCAGTTAGACTCTTCCAGAAATTTTGTCACTTCTTTAGAGGCTGAACCACACACTTCTCCAAAGAGAAGCATTCTTCACTTCCATTGTCTTTTGAGAAAACTGTGGTATGAACCAAGTATCTTGGATTTGTGACCAAAACACCTGAGAGGTGGGATTATATAATTTTTTAAAGTGCCTAAACTTATACTTAAAGTTGGTATCAGACAAGCAACTAATTTTTAGCGCAAGTCTTTTAGAAGGTATTGACAGAACACAGATCTAGTGTTTCTATTCAGCCAAGGTCTTAGAGTAGGAAAGAAAATTTGAGTCTGTTCTTGCATTGTCAATGTTTCTCCTATGTCCAGTTCATTCATACTTTTTGTTGCTACTGCCTTGCTTGGAATTAGCATTCACTTGCAATTTGATATTCATTTAATTTTAACTTTTATTTAATTTTAAGTTTTATTTTACCACAGTCTTATTAGCCAGCTACATCAGATCAGATCATGGCCTTGTGAATGGTGACAAAGTATCATTTCATCTGGGTCTATAAAAGCAACAAGAGCACCAACGACAGTGTCTTAGTTTTAGACAATTATTATCTTATTTTAGATGTGAGACCCGGGACTTATAAGGAGACAAGAAATTTATT
>JAOEGS010012639.1:0-40486 GCA_025447755.1 Corythornis vintsioides | reverse complement strand
CAGCCACCACCTCTCTGGGCAGCCTGGCACAGGCTCTGCCACCCTCAGCACCAACAATCTCTCCTTCTCTCCAGTCTGAATCTCCCTTTTAGCTTGAACTCATCCCCCCTTGCCCTGTCCCAACAGCCCCTGCTCAAAACTCTGTCCCCATCTTCCTGACAGGTCCCTCCAAGCCCTGAAAATCCCCCAGAAGGTCTCTCTGGAGCTTCTCCTCTGAACACCCCCAAGCCAGCTCACCCTGCACAATCCCAGGTGTAACTGTGCAGTAAAACATCTGTTTTTCCTCCTGTTTTCCACTCAGCTCAGCTCTGAAAGGGCTGCATTTTAACTCATTTACCCAACTTTTTAAATGGAGGCTTCAGAATGACTGGAGATGATGAAGAATAGAGGAGCAGGGCAGACAAACAATCTTGATGGCTGCTGCTTCTGTGCTGGAATGGGAACATTCAGGCAGACTTCTTTTTTTCCCCAAAAAGAAGCAATTAGCACTTTTTAAATAGCTGTATTATGCAGTCAAAAAAAAAAAAAAAAAGCAGATATAATAAAAATCGCTGTGTTTACTGCAGTGGGGAATGCATTAGGTTTATTCACTGCAACAAAATGGATTTTGTGGAAGAGAGATAACAGATAAAAGGCTCGAAAACCAAACTTCTGTTGATAGTGAATATACAAATCTGAGTGAAGAAGGAAACAGTGGCCACAGTGCATCATCATAGACACTTTGCACCATATCCCCCATTTCTAGACACCAGCATCACCAGGAGCTGGGCAGGTGGCAGTTTTCTCCTCCTGTGAACATAGATCTTGAGATGTCCCTGTCTTATATCAGAAAGTTTAAAAAATAAGTTTATTTCAAGAGTTTTCATCATAGTTTAGTTGGGGTTTTTTTCCCTTTCAATTGTGGTTCTGGTTGATTTGGGGGTGTATTGGGGTTTTTTAATGGCTACTTCTCATTTAGAAAAGGCTAAAATGCAAGTTTGCAAGCAATTTCAAAGCACTGTCTTGAGAAAAGCAACGTAATGAATCCAATTAACCATGAAAGATTTGATTAACTGACAATTTCTTTGGGTTTTTTTTTAAAAAATCCTGAACTAATCTAATATTGGCTGGAAGATGCTTCCCAACTCTTGTGCACTAAAGCATCCTTCTGGGTCTGGGGCAGCCAGCTTTGGGGCAGGGCGATGTCCAAGCACAGGCTTTGGAGTGAAGGAGAACCGGAGTGGTGGCTTCTGCTGGGTTCCATCCCAGGGGTTCACATCCTACCTCAGTTTATCTGACCAGGGGTAAACACTGAGCTGCAATTTCACCCCAGTTCAGCTGCTTTTCAGCCAGCAAGTGCCTCGTCCCACCACTCTCCTGTGTGGTGACAACACAGGCAGCCACTTACCTGCCTGGCAGCACGGAGGCAGCTGATGGGTCTGCCCAGCCCGTCTGCCATGTGGCTACCAAGGACTCACATCTCCTCTGGTGCTGACACAGAGTGTTATTTCCGTGTGGGTTCACCTTGGAACAGCCACAGCAGATGGTTCTCTCCAGAAAGCTCTGAATCCCTCACTTAGACACCTCCTGAGCTGAAGGATGGGGTTTGGCTCAGCGTGGCCAAAGGGACGGCCCTGCGCAGATGGGAAAGAAAAGCTGGCTGCAAACGGGTCTGAAGGTGTGTTTTGGAGGAGAAAAAGCAGCAGGGAAGAGGAAGGGACTGAGCATGTGGTTTGCAGGGAGGCTGCACTGCCTCGTGTGCAGGGTGAGGGAACAACTGAGCTGATGTCCTGGCTGGTGAATCCAGCCTGGACCGTCACCCTGGAACCACCAGAGGCCAGCCTCGTGGTTAACTGAGGAAGGACCCACAGGTTATCTTCACCAGCATGGTTTAGAACAGTGCCTGCAAAGACTTTTGCCTTTTTTCTTTTTGTTTTGTTTGTTTCCATTCACCTTTCACAGAATCCCACCATGGTGGGAAGGGACCTCTGCAGATCATCTCATCCAAGTGATGACACCCCCAGTGACACCTTCCCACCTTCCCACCCAACAGCAGCCACCGCCATTTATGGACACAAGAATGCCCCATCCCTGCCAATTAAACCCCAATCAGTGTTTAATTAACCCCGTGAGCCAAGGCACCAAAGGCAAAACCCCATCCCTGGCTCTGCTGGTGGCCACGTCCCAGCACTCCAGGTGAGAGCTGAGCCTCCCACCCAACTTCAGCCCAAACTGGCTTCTTTCCACCAGTGTAATTAAAGTATCTGATGCCTAGTAATGATCGTGCTAATTAAACATTGCTGTTTATTACTAATTAATGAAACTCATTAGCAAGGTGCTCATGGCTGAGTGCTCATGCTGGACTCTACCCAGGCAGCTGTGAACTCACTGCTCCCAGACTGGATAATCCTCTTTTTTTTTGCTATTTCATACAGGAAAAAAAGCACTTTTTCCTTAAGCATTTGAAACTGGGAACATGTTAGCAGAGGGTGCAGTGAAACACCCATATGTGTGCTGGGTTGGGTCACTTGATCCCTTTATGGTGCTCCGTAGGCACTGGGAAAAAATCTGATTCCTAGCACATTCCCAAGGGGAACATTTTTGCATTTGTACAAAGCTAAATTGATTGCAAGCGTGCACTGAGACAAATTGGAGCTCGTTCTTCTGCTGGTACATCACATCAACAATGTTTTTGATCAAAGCTCCACAAGATTTCTCAAGTTTTCCTGAGCTAAGCCGAGCAGCAGCATATTAAAGATTCATATATGTTGAAATATTCACAATTTAAAGTCTTAGCACATAGCCAAAGCTAATTTAAAACATTCCAGCCATTGGGTCAAAATAGAAGCCGGGGAGAAAAAGCAAAACCATGCTGAAAATCCAGCTTTTTTCCCCACTCTGTTGCACATAGAGCTGGAGCATCAGAAAGTCCCATTTCCTCCTCGTTTCATGTCTGTCTTTATCAGAGAGCCCAGCTGGGACCACAGGGGCTAAAGGTTTGTCAGCATTTCCATCACCACCACTTGATAGTTGGGCCATAAAAACTGACTCAGAACTAGCACAGTCCAAATCTTTGTGCAGGAAGATTTTTTTTTTCCCCCCTCAAAATGTATTTTGAAGTGATTTGGGAGCCCTTAAAGTTTTAGGAAGGCAAAAGGAAAATAAAGATGTTTTTGGTGATGGTAGATGTTTTTTTACACTTTTTCTGGGGAGATGTGGTGCTGAGGGACATGAGTTAGTGGTGCCCTGGCAGCACTTGAGGAGTGGTTGGATTTGGTGAGCTGAAAGGTCTTTTCCAACCAGAACAATGCTCTGGTTCCATGATTTCTTGCTGTCATCCCTTCATCCTGGGGAGCTCGTGGCCAGTGATGCTGGCACCAGTTCATTGGGGTACATGAAACCACAGAAACTTGGGGAGCAGCCAAATGTAGGCACCTGAGGTGGGTGGTGGGACCTCAGAAGCAAAACTGCTGCTGCTCCTCCCAGCTAAACACACGTCCTTTGGAAAACAGCTTTACACTGGGAGCAAAATGGGGTAAAAATGGGGTTTTTTGTGCAGTAGGTTTGTTTCCGGGCAGCCTGAGCACCGAGGTTTGGGCTTCTGCTCTGCTCACCCCATGCTCAGCGTGTCCCTTTCTTTTAAGGCTGGAATTAAGACCTGATATAGCACCTTGAAACTGCACAAAAAGAGGGAGAAGAGAGTTTCAGAGTGTGCTGAATGCCCCTGTAATTCAACATACAGCCTCAGGGAGCTGAAGCAGATCCTGGCCCCGCTGCCTGAATCCATAGGCTAAAACTTTCTCATTCACTTGCTACTATTAGGTCAAAATAAGCTTATTTATTTTTTTTTCCCCCTTCCAAACCACCTTTCATCTTTCATTTGTGGTAACAGAGAGGAACGGGCTGTATTTGAAATGATTTCCTGGTTGATAGAGTACTGAGCTAACTAGAAGTGATGGCATGTAATGCATTATGGACTGGGTACATAGTATATTATCATCTAATTATGTTCTGCCCATAGTTGCTTGTTGCTGCCTGAAATTTATAATTCCAAGCAGATTTTCTTGGGGGGAAGACTCGGGGAGGGGAGTTGTGCTGCAAAATTAAATTGGTTTGTTATTTCAGATCCACTTTCCTGGCCTGGCAGCCCCGAAGCGCACGGGGGTTTATTCTTTCTTTAAATAAAAAACCAATGAAAATAAGAATCTATCAAGTTAGAGGCTTGTAATGACTCCGGTGTCTCTGGAGGGAGGCAGTTAGCTCTGTCTGAAGCATTTTTATTACCTAGAGCTGCAAAACACTCCTATGCTTGCAGAAAAAAACCCACCACAAAAGGCTCTGGACTCATAGGATGGTCGGGGTTGGAAGGGACCTCTGAAGATCAAGTCCAACCCCCTGCCAAACAGTTTGGTTTGGAGGAGTATGATGATGGAGAACTGCAGTCTGAAAGGTTGATAATTCTGTATTTTCATATCCAATCCAAAATGTAGAAATAGAGGCCAAAATCAAAAGACCCCAAGGTTCTTTCTGATCACAAAGCTTAGAAGCACCTCCACTCACCCCCACCTCTGTGGCACTCACCCAGGAGCTGATCTCTTCCCTGAGTCTGCTTTTCTTGTGACTTGGCAATAAAAGATGAATTTCAAACCTGTTTTCTTCTCTCCATAGCTCTCAGCCCCGTGTCCTGATGACACCTCAGCTACGTGCTCTGAGCTGCCAGACTCAGCTGATGCTGATGCTGATGCACCAAGATGTAACAAGCACCTGAACAGAAAGAATTCTCATTTGGACATAATACAGCAGCCAAGATTATTTTTTTGCTCGTGTTTTAACAGGTATCCTGAGGTTTCAGGGAATTAGGGGGCTTCACAGGACAGCTGGGGAGGGGTTTGATGCAGAGTTAGTGAGCTGGCAGCCTCCTTTGCTTCAGGGCTGCTTTGCTATTTGATAGCACACAATAAATAGACACAAGTGCATTATTCCCACCAGGAGGTGACAAGAAACTTAATGATTTTTAATTTTATTTTATTTTAGCTCTGAAGAAATACACGAGGCAAGGCTGTGCGTGCTGATGCCAAGCTCTGCATTCAAACACTGGGCTGGGTCTCCACTGTGTGCCCAGTGAGTCTTGATCCCTCTCATTACTGAGCATCCCAGCCTGGCAGTGGCTGGAAGGGACCCCTGGAGATCATCTGGTGCCACCCAGCTCCATCCAGCAGGGCCACCCAGAGCAGGATCACATCCAGGTGAGTCTGGAATCTCTCCAGGGGAGGAGACTCCACAACCTCTCTGGGCAGCTCGGGACAGGCTTAAAAAGTATTGTTTGTAGCAACACCTCAAAAACTGGCAATGGGAATATGAAATTCTGCAGCTGGAATTTATTGTCTGGTTGTGATCTGCTGCTCATCCCCAGGTTTCAAGTGCTTGTGCAGATCCATCCAAGCCTTGGAGACAAGCATCTGACCTGCCACCATCCTGCTGCCCTCTGCTCCCTGTATCACCATCAGCAGGGATGCTCCTCTGCATGTCGAGTTGCTTCTTAGTAACTGGATGAAAAGCAGGTACTAAAAGGAAGGTTTCAGGGTGATGAAACTGTGGCTCTGTGTGGCTTGAGAGAGGTAATGAGGACACTGTTAACTGGGAAATTGGGGCTGGAAGCCCTCTGCTGTGAGGCCAGGCTGGAGTTTAGCTTTAGAGTTCTTCACTCTGAGGGTGGTGAGAGCCTGGCACAGGTCACCCAGGGAAGCTGTGGCTGCTCCATCACTGGATGTGTCCAGACCAGGTTGGATGGGGCTTTGAGCACCCTGGTCTGGTGGGAGTTGTCTCTGCCCACAGCAGGGGGGCTTGAACAAGATGATCTTTAAGGTCCCTTCCAACCCAAACCATCCTGTGATTGTCTGAATTCCCAACTGGAGGTTCCCATGGTCAGCAAAGCTGTGTGGTAAAGAGGAAAGAGAGGAAATGGGTTGAAATTGCAGAGCAGACACTCAGCAATAATCCTCTGGAGCAATTCTTTCCGTGACAGCAGCCAGGGATGCTGTGCTGAAAAACCAGCAGGAGATGGTTGCAGTTTTTCCACCAGGATTACGGGAAGGGACGGGATGCTCTTGTGACATAACAGCATTAATTGGATCATCTTTCAGAGGCAGGGAAAATTGTCCAGACAGAGAAAAAAAAAAAAAAAGATGTGGCTTACAAAGGTGGTTTCTAAATCATTACCATTGACATGCTTTAAATAGTCTTGTCTCAGAGGAACAAGGCACGAGGCTGCAGCCTCAGGCCCCCCCCATTCCCTGCGATGCTGCGAGAGCATCGACACTGCAGCTGGGATGGAGAGAGGAGGGTCACTCGTGGTAATTAAACCCAAAATTACCAGCAATACCTATGCTTGGGAAAGTCTTGGGGCAGGCTGGATACTCCCCCACACACAGAGTTCATGTTGTGCCCAGCCAGGCTGGAATTTCTCTTGCTCCACCCCATCCATCATGGTTTTATCACTGTAAACTTAAAAGGAGTTAGATGACTTCTGAATCGATCCCCAATTAATTACCTCTGCTGAGCATTCTACCAGTTTTGGGGTGTTTTTTTCCCCTCATTCCCTGCCCACGTGACTGATCTGCTGGTAATGAAGATCTTTGCCTGCAGGCAGCACATTTCAGCACCAACATCAGCCGAGTCTTCTGCTGCCTGTAAACCTCAGAGAGAGAAATCGCTCACGTGTGCCCACATCATTTCTGTATTAATAGGCAGCTGCATCCAATCCATCACAGCAAACTTCTCCTCCGAGTTCCCTGCATGGTTTTTTTTGAAGGTTGAGTGGTGCAGCTCCTCGAGGAAGCCCTGGGAGGGTGACTCTGAACTGGCAGCTCGTGGGAAGCAACTCTGGCTTAGGGTTTTTTAATCATTCCTATGAAACATTAAGAGCCCTTTTGCTGAAACTTGCTTATTTGTCTTGCCCCGAGAGCTCATCAGGAGCACTTCTATTGCTCAATTGACCAGCAAGCCACATTTATTGGAGTAATTTAAAATGAAAAATATCAAGTGACTTATAAAATGCAGATGCTCGGGGAGAGGCTTTTACATTTGTTACAGATTTTCATCTTCCTGCCACTGAAATTACAGTTAAACCAACAACTTTAATGGCAGCAAATCACATCTCTGCAGCTTATCAGCTTATAGCAAACAGAGCTGCTGGGTCAGAAGGTTGAAATATTTGTGGTATTGGGGGGACAAAAATAGGACTCGGTCACCACCAAGCCTCTGGAGAAGGAGGGGTCAAGGAGCTCCCCCAGCTCTACAACCATCTCTCCAAGGGGCTCATCCCCCAACCAACAGGACTTTTTCCACCAAGTAAAAGGAAATAAAATCACCTGCAAGATGGAGAATCTCTGCCCTGGTTTTCTGAGTCTGCTAATGAGAACACTGATTACCCCTGTGCTGGGATACCACGAGAGAGAGCTGAGGCAGCAGCAGCAGGACTGGGCAGTTTGTGAGCCATCCCAGTCAAAAATGAACAAAACCAGCTTGTGGGTCTGGTCCTGGCTTGCAGTTGTTCCTCTGAGCCTGTTTCATGCCCTTGGTGGGGGAATAAAGCTGGAGACAGTGTCAGAAGTCCTGTTATTACTCTTTTTTTGGGGGAGGTCTCATAACCTCCTGTGATACTGCATCCAGTGTGAAGCCAGGATGCTGCCACCACCTTAGGAGCTGTGAGGCTTGAATGAAGGTCTTTGAAATGCTGGGATGAGTGACGTTGAAGAGCAAAGCACTAATAAAAGCAGATTATTTAAGGATTACTGAACACATCCTGGTCTGGAAGATCAGCTGAAACTTGAGAGGTGCTGGAGACAAACCAGCTGCAAACTGGTCTTCGCCCAGAACTTAAGCTGGCAAAAGTTCACACCACCAAGATCAGTTGTGGCCTCTGCAGTCTGGAGCAGACTGTAACTATTCCATGATGGTAATTCTCATCTGAAAGAAAAATGAGTCTGTGTTGCCTACATGGGGATGTCCTTTTGAGGCGTGGAGATAACAGCCTTGGAGCTGGAGGAAAATATGCACTGGGGTTAATGACTTCCAAATGTCAAGATGGGGGGGTGTTTGTGGCTGCTTCAGAGCTGCCAGCTTGAAAGGTAAAGTCTGCCCTAATTCAGCAGCTCCTCAATTAGATTTTCCTTAATGCAGCCAGTGAGGGGTGAAAAATAGCAGAGACCTGATGAAAACTGTTCCCCATGGCTACGAGCTGCCCCCCGGTCACCAGCGAGTCCTCAGCAGGGGTTAGTCTTCCCCAGAAGAAGCTCCAGGAGTTGGTGATGTGGCTCCAAAGAGGAGTCATGAAGCTGTGTCCCCAGCTGGCACTGCCACCAGCACTGCCAGAGGTGAAATACTGCATTTCAGGGAGGCTAAAGCCTTTCCTCGGGGAGTTGGAGGACCAGTGTCCTCCAGCAAACCTTCTGGAGGGTAAGAGTCTGTGAAATAATGTTTCCTTGAATGGAAGATTTGTCATGGGCTTCACAGGAGACTTTTAGTGGAAAGGAGGAATAACTCTCACTGGAAAGTAGCTTCTTTCAAAAGCACCTCTCCATCCCTGTTCAAAGACTAGCAAATGAGAGGCTCCAGAGACACTTGTGACTTCACCACCAGTAAAGCCAAAAAGTTTTGAGCAGAGGCTGTTGGGACAGGACAAGGGGTGATGGTTGAACTAAAAAAGGGAGATTCAGACCAGATGGACAGAAGGGTTGGTGCTGAGGGTGGCAGAGCCTGGCCCAGGTTGCCCAGAGAGGTGGTGGCTGCCCCAGCCCTGGCACCATCCCAGGGGAGGTTGGGGGGGCTCTGAGCACCCTGCTCTGGGTGCAGTGTCCCTGCTCCCTGCAGGGGGGTGGATCAGATGAGCTGGAAAGTTCCCTCCCCACCCAACCCAGTCCATGGTTCTACAACAAGGAATAGACATCAACAGCATTTAATTGCAGTTTTCTTCCACTTCAGTATTGCTGGTGTATCCAAAGCACTGTAGCCACAGGAGGCTGTCAGAGGTGGCTTGTAGTGACTTCTGTCAACTGATGGATCCGAGGCATTTTCTCTGCAGAACAAGCTTTTGTCACCCCGTTGAGGACATGCCCAGAGGACTGGCTGGGTTTCAGTGACAGTGGTTGGGTTTGCTCTCTCCTCCTCTGCAGGGCTCCTGGCACTCACTTCTCCTGCATCCTAAATAATTGAGTTGTACAGAGCAGTCAGGATTTTCAGTTATATTCTTATAGGTGCAGATATTCTCCACTGGAAAAAAAACCCCAAACAACAAACAAGCAACACAGTTTAATTGCACTCCCATTGTATTATTTGATCTCTGTCCTGTTTATAGTGTAAAAAAGGAAGAGTGGGATTTTACAACAGTGCTGAAAAACCCTCCGTTTGGGACTTGAGAGCTCCAAAAATACTTTTTTTTTTTTTTTTGCTTGGTTGCTATAAATACTTGATGAAAATGTCTCCTCTGTCAGAGCCAATGTGAATTTGCTGAGCACTGAGCAGAGCTGGAGAAACTCCTGTTAAAGATTCACCACCCAGACCACTGGCTTCATTCAGGAGAGCCTTCCTCATGGGTTTTTCACTTCGTGGGACACGAGGATAACTGTGTCATCCTTTGACTAAAAAGCTGATTTAATTCCCTCCTTGATGGCATTATTCCAGCAGACCTGACTTGTAGCTGGAAATGAAGAGCTGGGGATTTTGGCTGCTCTGGAGGCACCTTCTCCACCCCCCTGCTATTTCCAGGGGTAGGTGAGATTTTCAGTTGGGTTCTGCCTACCTGGGGTATTTCAATAAACTTATTTTTTGGGGCAACTCAGCACAGCCGGTGTGTGACACAGCACGCCTTAATTACCCCTAATTAAGCCCCGGATGCTATTTGTTTGTTGAAGACTAAGCTGTAGCTGTAGCTGACTCCAACTGGCCTGATTTCTTCCCCTAACGAGGCGTGATTTATGTGAATGGATCCTGCAATCAATTACTCAGGGCAGCATCTCTCTGCAGTTTGGACTGTTCTGTGTCTTACTGCACTTCCACTGGGGGGATTTTTTAAAGGGAAAAAAAAAAAAAAATTATTATTCCACGTGTATTAGCATAATTCCTCATGAGAGTGACTGTGCTAAAGCCATTGACTGATGCAGTTTGCAAACCAGAATAGTTTTTTTTCTGGTGGAGATCACATCCTCCTGGGGAGATATGCAAATGAAACCTTCTTTTTATTCAACTATCTTCAGAATTATCAGCGGGAAATTAGGTTGTGATTGTTCCTGAATCATTCATTGTACAAGCTGCTTGTACACTGGCTGCACATGAAGAGTAGTTATTTATAACGCTTAATAAGTCAACTCAGCAAAGGTCACATCATATAAATGGTGCTCCTGGATTCACACAGACGTCATTCATTAAGGGTTAACATCTGCCTGGTAGTAGAAAAACATGAAAATAGCTACTTGGCCTTCACTGATTTCTTCTAGATAAACATCCTTTTGAGATTTTGGATGGTTTCTCTCTCATCTGCACAATACAGACCCAAGGAGGTTTGGCTGGGATGCTTTAGGCTCAAGCCCTGGGTTTTTGTGGAGCACCAGGGGCTGAAAGGTGATGAAGCACAAGCCCTCAGCTCCTTGGCATGGCTAAAAGCAGCAGCCTGGGGCAATCCAGGATCCAGAAAAGGAAGGTGTCCTTTTCACAGGGTGTCTCTGGCCCAACCATCATCTCAGCAGGTGCTTCTGACATGTTCCAGAAAGCACAGGAGAATCCAAAGGCAAGAAAGAAAGAAGGCAAATTCCCAGAGAGCACAGGACTGGACCATGAGTTAACCAGGGGCTGAACTGAGCATCCTTCCAAGGATGCTCCTGCACTAACAGAGACCTGAGAGCTGGGTAAGGAGTTGGATGAGAGGGAAAGGTGCCTGTTGAAGAGCCACAGCATAGAGCTGATGGCATCTGGTGACAAGATGACACAGCTGAGGTGAGATAAAGCACTCCACTAGGAAAGTATTCTCAATGCATTCTGTGCTACCCAGCTAAATAAAGGGAAATGTGACAGTATGAAGGTATTTTCCACCATCACCACTTTGCAAGCTGGACAATGTCAGCCCTGTAGCACGTGTGAGCCAGAGAGACTTTGAAAGCATCCATCTCACTTCACACAGCCCACTGGTGCCAGAAGAGGACTCTCCCATGCAGCAGCACCTTTGATTTCCTATTTCAAAGTCTCCTCGTGCCCATAAGTTTCCATTTGAGTAGCAAGAAAAAGTAGTTTTATTGTTGATTTGACAACAAGCCATTAAAACTTGTCTGGAGATGTAGCCTGCTTAGGTAAGTTGCTTTGGTGGCACCTCATCCCCTTGGGCACATCTCTTGTACATTGAAGAATAAAATCTTTATTGCTACAGACAGGGTAAGAGGAGATAAAGGGAGACAGGAGTAGTCATTAGAGGATGAGCAGCAGAGAAAAAATTATTATTAGTGACTTGAATGGCCCTGTGTGCTCAGGGCATTAGAAGTCCACCAAAAGAAGCAAGTGGCCAAGGAGATGAGAGTAATTAGATAATGTAAAATCCCTGTTCCTTCTTTTTCCTCACATTTAATGAGCACAGGGACTGGACTTACCAAACAGGGTGTTTTGGACACTGTGTTCAGCAGAAGGTGTCAGCTGAGCTGCTCTGAGAAGAACCCAGGTTGCAAAGTTAAGAGCAAAGAGCTTCAAGGCTCTGAACCCCCTCTCCCTCCTGGCAGAGCAGCAGGACACGTGGCCTGCAGAAGGAAAGTTCTTCCTTTTAATGCATTGTCATGGTGGTGAAAGGGAGGAGAGAGGAAAAGCCACAGTCTGGGCAATGCCAAAAAGAACCTGTGCCTTACTCTGCTGTCAGCATCTACTCAGAGCAGCAAGTGGTGGCCAGTGCTGGGAGGGCAGGCTGGGCAAGGGAAGCAGCCACAGCTCAGGTTTGGCCACTGCCTGCTCCACTCTGACCAGTTTTGCTCCAGCACCACTCAAACCACGGGGAGCTTTTGGTCCTGTCCCATGATCAGGCTTCTCATTGTTTACAGTAAGGAGAATCCCAAGGAGAAGCACTGTGGTTGAGTAAAAAATTCCAAGTATATTTAGAAAAGATTTCACTTAAAACCAAAATAAACAAAATCACAACCAGACAAAACCCACAAACAAACAAAAATCGACCAAATGAGAAAAAAAAAATAAAAGAAAAAACCAAGAAAAAACCCAAGCAAAATACTTCTCTCTCCTGCCCCACTGAAAACCATCATCTTCATCTCTTGGCCAGCCCCAGGAAAGGGAGCCAGGCTGGTGTCCAGCTTTCTGCCTGGTCACCATGACAACCTGATTGCCCAGGACAGCACAAGAAAAATCTTTGGGAAATCTCGAGCTCAAGAGGAATCTAAATAATTATCACCCTGGACTCCTCCTGTCTCCTAGGACCAGTGTGACACGTGCTGTGCTGTCAGCCCCAGTGTCTGGGTACCAGATGAGCCAGTGCAGAAGTTCATTCACTTCATTCACGTGGCAGGTTTTTGCCAGGCACGGGAGGGCAGGGACCAGGCAGGGGAGGTGCCACTGGCAGCTCCAGGTTCTGGCTGTGTAGCTGTCAGCAGCTGCAGGGGTTCTGCTGTGCAAGGTGTGACCAAGGCTGGGCAGGTCCCCTGATGGCTCCAGAGGTTGGGCAGGTCCCCTGATGGCTCCAGAGGTTCTTCACCCTCTGTCCCCATCGTCCATGGAGAGCATCCTCAGGTGGGCTGATGGGGCAGGTGCTGTGAGGTGGCCCACGGGAGTTTTCTCCTCTGCATTGGGTTTTTTAGGTCTAATTCCAACAAAAAAAGACCTTACCAGAGCTGATCTTTTTGCAGTGACTTTGAGCACCAGTAACAATTCATTTATAGAACTTCTTACATGGGTGATTTGTGGAACAAGCTCAGGTGCTGCTCTGGAGACTATTTGCAGTTATTCCAGGCTAGAGCAGCTCCATTTCAGGGGTGTGATGATATCCACAGCCAGACAGGCTCCTCCTGACCCAGCTGAGCCAGTGCTGTGCCCTCAGCCTCACCCCTGTGCTGTCTGAAGGGCCTGTGTGCACCTCACTGGGGATGAATTTGTGGTACATGGCACCTTTGCCTCCTGAAAGAAGCCATGACCAGAAAAATCAGGGTTGTGGGCAGGTTTAGGAGAGCACCAGGTCTGAGCAGAGAGCTTTTTGGCCATGGGAGGTGACTTCTTGCCCAGCTTAGGCTGAAGAACTTTGGCAGCTGCTCCAGCATCAGCTGCATCTTGGTCCCTCCCTGCTGGCTTCGTGCTGCTCCGCTGGGAAATCCCGAGGATGCAGAGCAGAAATAATTGGATAGAAATTGAGCGAGTGGCATTATTACATATTATAGACTTTGTGCTGAATCAATACATGTCACAAAGTATTTTGTAGCCCAGAGCTATCAACGAAGAAAGTTTTCCATGGTATTTCTCTAAGTTGAGTGTTGTTTTGTTGGGGTTTTTTTTTGCTTCTGCACACTGTGTCTATCAAAGGAGCCCATCCCTCCTGTATTGTATTTGGCCAGCTTTGTTTTCCCCCTTCACAGAAACACAAGTGAAAAGCTTTAATTAAAGCTTTGGGGTGCACCTGAGAGAGGAGCAGGGGTGTTCACCAGCAAGATTTGACTGGATATTTATCTATTTATCTGGGAAAAGGCTCCAGTTTGTGCCCTGGGTTCCTCTCCTGGCTGAATTTCCACCCTGATTAACAAATGGCTTTGCCTAAAAGTGAGTCCTTCCTCCCTGTGCTGCTGTTTCATACCCAAGCCTTCAGCCCAGCAGGGCAATGGAGCTGGGAGGTACCAAAGCCACCCAGGACCACTCACACACCTCAGACATGCTCAGCACGCTGATCCCATCCTGCTGGGGAGGGCACTGGGGACCCTCTGTGAAATAACTCCTGGTGCAGGAGGGAGAGGAGGATGCCCAGTGGTGCAGCTAAAGCTCCCAGGGAGGTGGTCAACAAGAGCAGGTGATAAGTGACCTGACCCTTAACCTGGCTGATTATGGGCTGCAAGAAATTGGTACCAGGTGTTGTGGGTAAACAAAAGGGGAGGCTGGGGCAGGAGTTGCCCTTAGAGAGCTGGGGGAGAACAAAGAGGAGCAGCTGCAGGGGGGTTGTCAGGTAAGGAGCTCTGGAGGGGGATCTTTGCCTTTGTTTTGTAAGAAAAAAAACATGTTTATTTTGTTAGTTTTCTTGTCTTGGGTGAGGTGTTGGTTGCTGGCTGGTACTCTAGGCAGGTATCTATTTTTTTTTCCTCTGGAATTCTTTTATTTGAGCAGATCTAAATGTTCTCTGGTGATTCTGTCTTCCTAGGAAAAAAAGAAATCAAGAAAAAGTCTTAGTAATGCTTAGTGCTTGCCTCTAGCTAACTGCTAGAGATGGATGGGGGGGCTGCTCTGCAGAGGGAAAACCCTCTGCCCTGGTACCTGCAGTGGCAGAATGGCCTCTGGGCTCTAGGTGGGGTGTAAAATTGCTTCTCTCCTCTAAATTAAGCTTAAAATTCTCCATAAGATGCAAAATATAATCCTGCTCTAGATCCTCTCGTAGCCAGACCCCTCAAAACTCAGGCAAAGGAACTTTGTGTGTGGGTGCCAGTGGAGGAGCTGAACCCTGAGGGCTCAGAGGCAGGGAGGGTGGCAGCAAATATCCCTCCAAGTGCCAATCCAGCCTCCCCCCAACTTTCCTGGCTGCTAGAGGTGCCACCCAGGGCTGTCCCACCCCCCTTGGCAGCTCTGAGCCAGGAGGCTGCCTGTGGAGATGGAGCAGGTCCCACATCCCAGGGAACTGGCTGCTGGGGGCAGAATTAGGCAGGATTCTGGGGATGCTCTGGTTGTCACAGGCGTTGGGGTGTGAGTCACTAACGGGCAGTTGTCTCCTCTTTGTTCCCTGCTTGGGTGATGGCAGGAGGCTGATGGAGCTGAGCTATTCCCGGGCCGGTGGCACGTCACGGGAGGAGCTTTTTGGGAGCAGCAGCAGGTCTGAGGAGCAGCCCCAAGCAAGGAAAGCTGTGAGTGCAGAGCCTTGGCACCTGGGGGGGTGGCACGGCTGGGTTTCTATGCCATCTCAAAGAAAAAAAATCAGCTTCTGGGGAAGAAAAGGCAACTGGCTGGGCTCTTATCCCACAGAGCGTTCTGTTGGTGGGGGGAGTTCTGCTCTCAGCCTCGTGTGAGCCACGAGCTGCCCAGGGATGGGAGGTGGTTTGGGGGGCAGGGTGCTGGGGCAGCTTTGGTGCTGGCTCCTGGGGACACCCTCTCCATCCTCGCCCTGCCTGCTCCATGGCTGTGGGGGGGAGTTTTCCTTCTGCCTCCCCCAGCCAGAGCAGGGAGCTGTGCCATGGCCAGAGAGTGTTTGTCTGTGGCTTTCCACTGAGTTTCATAAACTGCATTATTTATTGCAACAGCTCTGGTTCAGTGTTACACCCCTGCAAGGGAAGTCCACTGTGCTCATTTTATTTCCCCCTCAGCACAAATAATTCTGTGGTGAAGTTAGGAATTTATTTCTAAATGCTGTTACCCCCTCTATAAAAAAAACCTTTTATACTTTTATGGTCCTTAAAACATGCTGCACTGGGGAAAAGGGGACAGAGGATGGGGGGAAGGGGAAAAATCCTGGTATTTGCAGCATGGGCTGCAGATGGATTTAGCTGTGAGGAGAAGCAAGGATGGGCTCAATTTGAGGGTGGATGAAGGTGGTTGGTGCCTCCTGGGTGCTGCTCAGCAGCCCTACCTGTGTTTGCTTCCCTTGTCACGTTCTGAATGCTGGGCTGGAGTATCTGAAATAACCCCCCCAGGTCAGGGAGGACACATTTGTCAGTGGCAGCTGACAGTAACTGCCTGGCAGCCTGACCTGGCATGTCACCGTGTCCCAGCCTAGGAAGAAATGATGTTTTACAGCAGTTATTTGTTGTTGGGCTGGTCAATATCTGCTCGTTGTTGTGCTCCCCTGTCGGGGAGGGCTGGAGGAGACCAAGGCAGCTTTTAAGCAAGTCTCTAAGCAGCATTTATGATGCACATCTCTCTCTCTCTCTCTCTCCTGTTCAGAGTGTGTGCCTCAGAGAGCAGGGAAGGATGCTAATGTGTTTTAACTGGTTTTAGGAGCAATCTCCTCTTCCAGAGCCCCCAGTTCCTGTCGGTGCTTGTCTGCTTTATCCAAGCCCCATCAGGAGCCCTGAGTGGGGACAGCCAGGCCACACCACACAGCAGCTGTGCCATAGCTCTGGGTGCTCCCAGGGTTACTCTTCCAGGCTTGGCAGCATTTTCTTTGCCCCTTCTGAAGGGCTACAGGAAAGGTGCTCTCCATGCACCTGTTTTGTTACCGTGATACCAACCCCTCTTCTTCCCATCCCTGAAAGTAATTCTTACTGAGACTTCAAGTGGGTAATTGCCTGTAACTAGCAAAGCTCCTCTGATGAAAAACAAGCTGCAAGATCTAAATCAATATGGGATTTCTGATCTTTATCTCGGGAAGGCATTCCTCTAAGGTGAGGGGATGTGACCACGGGGTGGGTACAGATGCTGTTACACCACCAAACCTTGGGCACCTTACAGACTGGTAGGATGAGGAGGGAATATTATTGTTGATAACATAATTTTCCCTGCTTGATGTGTATATATATATATATATTGCCTCAGTCTAGCAAGAGGAGGTCTTAAAAGCAGCTGGTATTAGTTGCTGGAGTTGCATTTCCAGCTATTTTTCCTGTCCCTGTGCTGGTGCAGGTCATGCTGTGTTGTACTTAACCTGGTTCTATTTTGGGGAAGGGAAGATTTCAGAAATTCCTCTTTATTTTGCACGGCATATACAATTTGAAACCACTTGGGCACTTCCAGCTCGTGGCCTGTCCCCTCCAGCTCAGCCCTTGCTCCCCTTCCTGCTGCTGGCTCCAGTCACAGACAGCCTGTGTGGAAATTTCCAGCTGGGATTCATCCCCTCCCATGCCCACACCACTGCTCCAGGGATCTTCCAGCCTGTCAGCTCCAGCACCAGCAATTATTTCATGTCCCCTCCCCCAGCACAAGGTGAGGTGCAGCAGGTTCAAGCTCTGCTGCTCTAAGAGTGCTGCTATTTCTGGTCGGTGCTGCTCTGCCCTGCTCACAGCTCCCCAGGCTGAAATACTCCTCTGGGGGGTCTTGGTGGGTAGCCTAGAACAGGAGTGTGCATGTGCAAGCTGTGCTTGGGTAGGGAATGGAAGAGATTTTGCTGTGTGCTTGGGAAGTGAGAGGTGATGCTGGTGGCAGGACCCATCTTCACCCTGACCCAGCTGAGAACAGCACCTGAGTCACTAAGCCCCGCCTATGCACCACAGCTTGTGTCCTGAATGGGCTTCTCAGGATGCCTTAAAGTCCCTCAAAGTGGCAGAGCTCCTCCCATGCCCCTGAGCAGGCTGGGGTTGGTCCTTCCCTGCGTTAAGCTCACATGCCACTGAGGCAGACATGCCAGTCCTCACCTGACCCCAGAATGCATGGAGAGGAGGCTGGTAAGATTCCAGGTTAGGTGATTTATTTGCAGTTTCAGCAACAAATTACCCAAGGTTTTCCCCTTTCTGGCTGAAAGCAGCAGTCCCTTCTTTCCTCAGAGTCTGGGAGCGTGCAGGGATTTGTTTTCCAGATGCAGTGTGTGCTGGTGGTTGCCTTTCTCCCAAGGTGTCCGTGCTCTGAACACCCCAAATATTGACTGATTTGCTGGTGACAGGGTGGGAAAGGCCACCTTTGTTTATTTAGCCTAAATCCCCGGGCAGTGTACACAGATGGGGCTGCTCTGTTGCCATTTAAGTGTTTATTTAGAGCGATCAGCTGCTCGACCTGTTTCCTTCTGTATGAGCAAAATCTCCTTCCTTCTCTGGGCTTTCCAGCCACAGCCAGCCCACAGATGTGATCTGAAGGGTTTTGCTGTGAGGAATCCTCTGGCTAGGAGCTTTTCTCACCATCTGATGGGGTGGGATTCCCATGAGGCTGCCTCCCTCTCATAGGCCTTTAGGGAAACCTGCATGGGGAAAGGAAAATGGCAATATTCTGTATTTCTGAACCCTCAGTGTATTTTAATGGCTTTTTTAATAGCTTCCCTGATTAATTTTTTGAGGTATATTTTTTTAATGCACCTTCTCTCTCATTTTTTTTTTTTTTTGTCTGTCTGAAGGAAGCAGACACATTCTGCAGCCTCTGCCCCTCCTTGGTCATTTTTCATTCCCCTGCTCAAACTGACGGACAGATCTCTTCAGTTTGGGGTTATTAATGACTTGGCAGGATCTGAGTTCAGGTCTCCATAACAAACTCATAACAAAGCCTCTCTAAGCAGAGCTCACTATGTATTTTTTTTTTCTTTTATATCCTCTATTACATAAACTTTATCCTCACCTTGTCAAGAGAGGAGTATTTTCCCACTGCTGGTGCCTGGCTGCTCCAGAGGCAGGTTTGTTCCCACGCTCTGTTGCCACCACCTCCTTGTCCTAAAGAACCCCTGGTGTGGGTGATCACAGGATGCTTTTCTTGGGGAGATCATTCCAGTGGCTGATTGTTCTAGTTGTGAAAAACTTGTATGTCCAATCAGATTCTCCTCAGGCATAATTTGTCCCCATCACTCCTTGTCTTTTTCTCTTGTAAAAAGGAAGTCTCCATCTCTGTAGCCACCTCCTCTTCCCCTGCCCTTGGTGGCACCAGCAGCATCTCTGCTCTTTTGACCCTGGGACACCCCAAAGGCGGCTTGGTGATGCTCGTGGGAGCATTTGAGCACCACAGCAGCAGAGTGAGTTTGGTTTCAAGTATTTCCCAGCTTGGCAGTGGGCTCCCTCCTGAGAATCACAGAAATTCACCCACCTCTTCTCATTATCCATCCATTAACTAAAAATAGCCACTTGGTCACCTTCATAACTGGACTTTGGGAAGAAACAGTAATAGATACCTGTAATAAAAGTGCATTGCACTCAGCAGCGTCGGGAGGAGAGGGAAAAGTTTCATTTTATTAATACCGCGGCCAAACGTATGGTAGTCTCTGCCTAATGAATACTAATAGAACCTTTAAAGCTCGTTTAGCAAACGCAGGCAATTAAAGGACAATGAGAGGCATTACTTACAGAGCACATTCGAGCACCACTGAAATAGCCCTGTTTGTTTACCGCTGTAATTGCAGAATAAACCACCCCGATCGCTCCGCCGTTATAAATTGGAGGGCTCTTTGGGGTGAGGAGGCTTCGTTTCCCCGCCTGCACCGAGGGTTACAAAAGGAACAAGAGCCTTAATGGGGAGTGCAGAGGGAAACTCTCCAATTGCATGAAATCTGAGGAATAAGGAGGCGTGAGTCAGTCATTTGCTGATGTTCTCTCTTCCCCCAAAGTACGGGGGAATGATGCAAGCAGGATGTGGGAGGGGATGGGGGATATTTATGAGCAGGTGCTCTTCAGCTTGGAGTCTGTTTGGAAAACAAAGGACACCTGGAGGCCAAGTCTGCCGGGGGGTTGAGGTGGGTGTCAGAGATGCTTCTGCAACGTGGCTTTGGGTTTACAGCACCCTCAAGGCTCTGGATTTATCTTCTAGATTTTTTTTTTTTTTTAAATTTAATTTTTTAAGAATGTCCCCAGGAAAGGTGCTGACTGGGTTGTATCTGGGCCAGTGGGTTGCTCTGGACACAATCACAGAATGTTGGGGTTGGAAAAGACCTCTGAATATCATCCAGTCCAACACCCCTGCCAGAGCAGGACAGAACTAGGGCAGATTGCTCAGAAATGCATCCAGACAGGGCTGGAAAGTCTCCAGAGGAGACTCCACAGCTTCTCTGGGAGTCTGTTCCAGGCTCTGTGACCCTCACAGCAAGCTGCTCATGTTGCAATGTGTCCTGGCTGCATGTGGCTCTTGGATGTGGTTGGATCCCCCAGAGGCTTGTGCCAGGTGATGAATGGTTTGGACACTGACCAAAATCTGAGCAATACTGAAATCTTAAAATGCTGGTGGATGTCCCTGGGACTGTTGGGGAAGTTTAGGGCAAAGAGGGAGGAAAGTTCTTTGCTCTTGGCTTTGTTAGGTTGTTTTTGTTTTGTTGTTGGTTTTTTTTTTTTTTCCTGTTATGAATTATTTTGCTTCAGTAGATTCTGAGCTAGATTCTCAGCACTGTTGAGACACATGAAGTACTGCACATACAGGTGGCATCATGGAGTGTTGCAGGGCAGAGTGTTCAGAAACCTCAACTGAATTAATGAGTGGTTACTTGTCCTCCAAATAGTATTTTTTAGCAAGTGCAGGACTTGGATGAAGCAGCAAACCTGCCCCGTGACAAGCAGCAGAGAGCTGTGGCACCTCACCAAGGTCCTGGCACATCCCACCGAGGTGCCCAGCTGGGTCATTCCCATGGCAACGCTGCCAGTGCTGGACCATAGAAGGTATATGCCAGTTGTTAAGTGGTACTGACACTAATGATATAATTAGCTGTGTTAAAAGTCATGTCTGGTAGCATCTACTTTGTTTCCAGGGTGACTGAAGCACCATAAATAACGATGTCCAGCAGTGTTTCCATAGAGCTGCTGTCCCTGGCAGGAGCAGGGCAGAGGGTCCTTCATGGTCAGTGGGCAGGACATGGGACATGTCCAGAGCTTCCATTCTGCCTCTCATAGTGGCAAGGCCAAGATTACCAAATCTTGTCCTGACAAAAGGAGCAGCTCCAGGCTGGGCT
Organism: Corythornis vintsioides; assembly: GCA_025447755.1. Taxonomy (NCBI): domain Eukaryota; kingdom Metazoa; phylum Chordata; class Aves; order Coraciiformes; family Alcedinidae; genus Corythornis; species Corythornis vintsioides. The sequence continues at coordinate 19,788 of JAOEGS010012639.1, read as the reverse complement.
CCTGCTTCCCTGGCTTCCCACAGGTGGGTGGTGTGTAAATGCATCAAGAGCTTGGTCAGGAGGGATTTGGGAATGGGAGCCCAAATGTCAGTTGTTGCCTGTTGCCTCCGGGGAGGAGAGGGAGATGTTCAAGTGAATAGCTTTGGTTTGTCAAAATGGGAAATGAAATGGTTTTAACAAATGTTTCTGGTGGAGAACCCCTTCTTTGGCAGCTCACTGCACAGCCAGGGGAGTTCAGACATCCAGATTGATGGGTGTCATCACCTCACTGTGTCTCTGTGTCCTCTGAGGACCATGGATGTGGAGAAATCCCTGTGGCTCCCAAACTCCTTGTACCTTTGTGCTCACCCCTGGCTGTTGTCCATCTGCCCACTAGCTTTCATTTTAAAAGGCAGGTTTGTTTAACAAACGTGGAGTTTGCAATGGACCTGATGTCCCCGTGGTCCTTTTCTGGGTGATGCCTGCACCAGAGTTTGGGAAAGAATCTGTCTGCAGGGAAAAAAGGAGTCCCAGGTTGATTTTGTGGTGTTTGAGAGGCTGTGTTGTGTGATTTCAGTTTGTACTCTGAGCCTTTGCAGAGTTCAGCTGCCACAATGCCTCTGTGACCATCGTTTCCAGGTCGATTAAATGTAGAATTGCCCTTTTAACAGCAACCCAACCCACCCCGGGGGGTAAGAGCAGGTGACTGCCAACCCCAGGCTGCAGCAGCAGAGGTTGTGGCCTCAGTGCTGGCCCAAGGCTGAGCTGCTGGAGGTCATTGGGTGGGCTCAGGGGGAAACGGGGAAAAGGAAGGAGGAGAAGACACATTTTTAAATGAAAAACATCCCAAGTTGTTCCGTTCAATCAGCAGCAGAAAGCCTTGTGCAAAAGGCTGAGCCTGATCCAACCCCCATCAGTACTGAAGGGAGGATTTCTAATGACTTTTAGTGGTTCTAAAATTGGCTTTTACAGTGTCTAAGATGCAACTGTGACTAAGTAAAGTCCAAAGCCTCTATCTTTGCTGTTCTTTTATTCACTCCACTCTTCTTACCTACTTTTTACTGAGCTCTACAACTTAATACTGTAAACCCGCCGTCAATAGCTGTCAGCGTGAGCTGCACAAAGCCTCTGTGTGCAGCTTCCAGCTCAGAAACCACGGGAAAAAATCACATTTCAGTTCAGCAGAGCACAATGGCAGACACCTGTCTCTGTGGTAGCCCCAGGGAATGCCGTAGGAAGCGTGTGGCTGGGTGCTGTGGAGTCAGAATCCCTGGAAGGGTTTAAGAGCCGGGTGGATGTTGTGCTTAGGGACACAGTTTAGTGGTTTAGATAGGGCTGGGAATAAGGTTGGACCTGATCATCTTGAAGGTCTCATCCAGCCAAAACTATTCCATGATTCAATGACTGGCTCATGGGTGGTACGACTTCTGATGCTCTTGTTTTCTCCAGTAAGCTGAGAAATCCACTGGCTGACTACACTGTTCCATGCAAAATCCAATCAATGCAATGACTAGTTTGGTGTTGGAGCAGCTCTGCTTGTCCCATGCTGTTAAATTCACCAGCCTTGATGCTGCTCCTTATTTCTGCCTCTGGATTGAAACCATGGCTGAGCATTTAGGCTGCAACTCAATTTAATCAAGAGGTGTAATGAGTTCTTTGTACTTCAATACCTGAAGCTTTCCACTCTGTCTTCTGACCTGCTGGGGTGTAGAAGCTGTTCAAGGCAGGTCATGAATCCAGACCTCTGAATGGAGAATGTTGTTAGCTGGGACCTGCCAGGGATAAGGAGGCAATACAATAAAAAGAGATGTATTTCAACATCCATTTTCATCCTTGAGGCAAGACTCTGGAGCTGCAAATTCATCCTATTGTCTGGAAAATGTCTAGAGCTGCTAAAACACTGGAGGAAGAAATATTTGGTGTAAATGGTGAGAGCTGCATCAAGCTGAGGTTTGTCGAGCTCCCAACTCTGCTCTGTGGGGATGATGGGATGGAGGAGCCAGCTGCTGAGGAGACATGGGAACATCTGGGCAGCATCATGTCCATTCCAGAAAACCAGATAAATTCATAGCAGCAACAGCATGAGGATATTTACAGCAAATGAAATGTACAATAGGGGCAAAGGGGTCGTACTGTGAAGGAAGCTGGCAGCACCTGGGTTGGGTTTGCTGAGCTGCCAGCCAGCACAGGGGGACAGTGTCATTCAGAATGTCTGTGCACACAGGCACCCAGTGGCCTGTAAACGTGGCTGTGTGTGCAATCTGGATCCAAATCTCTGGAGGATGCTGATTTTTTTTGTTTAATTTTGGTTTCGTAACCCGTGGCTGAGCGAGGAGCCTTCACGTGTGGTTATTGCAGTGTTGGATTGCTTTCCATGGTAACTAGCTGTGATTTGGGAAAGGCAGGTTCTGCAGGGGTCCGAGGTGAAATGGAGCTGAATGTGGAAGCAGATGGCAAGAAGAAAATCACTTCTGAAATAGTGTCTCGTGATGCAGACTGACGGAGCAGAAAAAATGGGGGGGTGGCAGGGACTAGAAAAGAAATCAGCCCTCCCTTGCCTTCTTGTGTCTCCTCGGGGAAAGTGGCTGGTGAATATTTAAGGCAAGGAAAAGCCCCTGCGTGGGCTGCCTTCCTATTCCCCATTTGCTGCTTTATTAAGAGGCAGATGGTTGTAGATCTGGCTGGATAAAAGAAGCAGGAAATGAAATGACGATGGAGTGGTTATTACTGGTTAAAACAAAAATAAAATGGGAAGGCTTTTACAAAATATCAATCCCACTCTGGAAAAAAAACAGCTGAAAGAGCATGTTTTGAACAATTCTAAAAAAAAAAAAAAAAAATAATAAAAATGTTTCTTCAGACTGTGGGTGTTTCTTAGTCATCCTGAGCTCAGGATGGCACCGTGTGCCCAAGGACAAGCAGAGCTGGCTGTGCACGTGCAAAACAAAGTGGTGAGACAGTGAAGACCATTTGAATCCATTGATGAGGAATCAAGGCTAGAGGAGATCTGCATCCCATTTCCATCCCGTTCATCTTACCTGGTAGAAATCTGTGGCTGTGTCACCCAGCTGAGAACTCCAAGAGTTTGTAGGTTTCTCTGACCTTGGTGCAACACCCCGGGCACTGGCTGTGTTTGTCTGTGATGAATTCCACAGCCTGGGTAAATATCTGTTTGGATTTATGGCCGTGAGCATCCAGCAGAGGTGAAACTTATTTTTAGGCGTATGTAAAGTCAAATCATTTGCCAAGTTAAGTATGAATTTGATTTACCCAGCAGCCAGCCATGTTTTCATTAAATAAATACATATCTAGGCACTTGAAATGTGACTCTGACAGCAGCCTGCTTGACAAGGAGCACGGGGCCACTCCAGTGCCTCGGAGAGCATCTGGTTGTTCTGCAGCCTTCAGTGTAGGTCTGACTGAATCAGTGGGAAACCAGAGCTGGTGCTTGGCACCCTAAGGAGCTGTGCCCAACCCTTCTGGGTGGGTGTGATATCCCAATTTGGGGGCCAGAAGAAGTCTGCGTGCTCAGCCGGGATAATGAAGGTATTCCAAGCAAACCATACGTTAAACAAAGTTATTTTAATGATTGCTTCCCCAATACCCAAAGGCACTAGTCAACACTGGGGACTAATGACCTACAGATCTGTGTGATTTCTACAGGCTTTTAGCATTACAATATATTTTTCAGCAGCTTTTCATGGCACGTGAAGTGAAACATTCCTCCTTTTGCCTGCGACAGCTTCCTTCTGGATCCCCTTCCCTTGGTTTGGGGTAGCAGAAAAAGGAATGGCAAGGGAGCTGAAGGACCCTGCTGAGCAGCCAGACCCCTGCAGGTGTTTCCACAGATGCCATGGGATGCACACTGTGCCACTCTGAATCTGTGGGTGTAGTCCTCTGCCACCAGTCCAGTTTGCACAGCTAGAAGATGGAGGTGGTGAATCAGATCCCTGTAACACAACAGGGGACAGAGCATCTGGACTGAGGACAACTGTACATTTGTTTTATCCTTTGCAAAAAACCCCTTGTGATGTGTCAAGTACAGAGCTCACAAATGACATTTTAAAGGAACTGCCATCAAGTTTATGCTTCAAATAGACCTTTTACAATAGAACACAAAATCCAAATGACTTTTTGCTTCTCGGGAAAGAAAGCACTTGAAACTTTAACACGTAGGTCCTGACAACATTAGATTACTTTAAGCTGTAAACCTCAAGAACTTTGAAGTGATTAAATAAAATCAGCATTACAATTTCCAGGTAATATAATTATTCAACAGATTGTAACAAGAAGATACAGTTGTGATGTAAACATGAAGCTCGGGAGGCTGGGACTGACACAGCTCTCAATGCTGTGTGGATTTCTGTCTGCACACAGTGAAACCAGGAACTGCTGGGGAATGGGTTCATTTTCATTTCTCATGTTGATGTCAGGGTTTTGCAAGCAGCAAGACATTATTCCTCTTTTAATATTGTTTTACAGCTTGGAAAAAACCAACCCTCTCCAGGTCAAATCCTGCTGCTAGGAAGGAAATCTTGAAAGCCATCTGATTTTAATTGCCTCTGTAGGTGTAGCTGTGTGAGGTTTTTTATATATATATATAGTCATAAACCTCATCCTTCTAAACCAAACTACCTCTAGGTAAGAAATACAAGAACCTCTTCAATAAATGTAAAGGGTTTAATGATACCTGAGACATTTTTGCATATTGATGTCCTTGTACCTTTACCTCTAGGTCCTCACCTCAGCCCTTTTCACTGGGTCTCACACAAAGCCATTAGAGTTATGGGGAATTTTCCTGCCAACTCCAACTTTGGCTGAGTCCTTCCTTATCCAACCTGGATCTATAAACAGAGGTGTAAGAGAATTAAATATATATTTAAATGAGAGTTGCTGTACAAGCAGACAGGCTGGGTTACACAAATCCGGAGCTAGAAATCCTTCACCATTCCTGCTGCTTGTCTCAATATCTGGTTCAAAAAGAGAATTCTAATCCTTTATACAGGGTGATACCTGCTTCTGCTTGTTGGTTAAACACCTTTGGGAAAGATTTCTGCGGGCAATGGATGTACAAGACAAAATGCTCCTTCTTGGCTGACCTGGTTCTTGAGAAGTTTGACCCATTTCTCCACCCAGCAAGCCAGGAAAGCTGAAGTGGAGGAGAACAAGTTGATGAGGCTACATGAAGTTCAGGTCACAGGTCATTGCATTGGAATTTTTCAATCAAATTTAAGGAGTTTAGGATCCTGGTTCTTCCTGAAATTCAAGGCATGAGGATGCCTGACTCTCCCACAGATTCATTGGACAGTCCCAGCTGCTCCCAGTCCAACTTGCAGCTGCTCAGCCCTGCAGATGCCATGTGCTGAGTGTTGAAGCATGAGGATTAGCAGGGACACAACCTCCATGAGACAGAATCTTCCAGAATTTCACAGTGCTGGTTAATTTGATGAATACCAAAGTGGATTTAAAGGTTCCCTTTGTAATTTAAGCAGCTCAACTAAAAAAAAACCAAACAACAAAACCCAGCCATGTTTCACTTCATTTTGCTTCTGACAGGAGCAGCTTCCTAGAAGTGCTTATGGAGTTATCAGAGCTGGTAACACAGCAATTAGAATTGCCCATTTTATGAAATACAGGTTAGAGATACCAGTGGACATGAAACAACGTGTGCTTTGGAGACACAGAACTGGCCAGAGTTGCAAAATCAGCAAAAATAAGATTACTGTATTCCTGAAATCACAAAAAATCACAAAATCAATCAGCCTCCACGCAGATGAAGTGTTGCAGAAACACTGGGATTTTTTTTTGCACTGTATTTTACAGGAAAGTGTTGACTTTAGTGGTGATGGGCAGCAAAATTGTCTTTAAACAGCTCTTTTTTTTCTACTGTACAGGCATATCATGGGAGGAAAGGAAGCTACATTTCACTGGCAGTAGGACTTTGTAGACCCTAGACACGTTAGAAATGGTTGGTTTAGGGTGTAGCCCAGTTCAGGGTGAATTCAACAATTGCTCTTCCCCAAGCAGAAGGAATTTCTCAGACCTGACACCTGCAGTCAATGGGTGCTGAGGACACACAGTGATGCACCAGCAATGGACCCGTAGTAGGGATGATGGAGTGATGAGCACTGGATGTAGAAACTCTACCACTTGCATTTCCAGTTGCCTGCTCCAGTTCCACAACTGCACCCCATTCCAAAGCTCCTTCTCCATGCTGTTCCTTCCTCACCCCTTCTGTCCCCACGCCGTGACCTCCGGGGCCACCAGGGCTCTGCCACCCTCCGGTGGAATCCCGAGGCTCTGCGTGTTCCTGGCTGGAATTCGGGAGCTCTCTGGTGAGGTTGCCAACAGCGTTAGGACTCCCAGGGAGCAACTGGCACAGCGAGGCACTTACGTGTTTGGAACGTATCTTTGGTAAACACACTGACACAAACTCCCCACGAGTGTTTGACAGCACAGACATCTTCATCTGCTGCTCGAGGGGGGGTCTGCAGCACAGACACAGCTCCTAGAAAATACTTTTGTCTCAAATGCCACTGCCAAGGATTTAATTAGCCTAAAAATAATGTAGTCCTGGGCTTGTTGGGTGGGTGGGTGGTTTTTTTCCCCGACTCCTAGTGTACATTAAAGCATCTCTCTGATCAATAACCAGTTAGCAGTAGCAGCAAGCCCTGTGAGCTCGATTTGCACCTTCTTTTTCGTTCTATTGCCTTGTTTTCCAAGCCCAATTTAATCAGGTTGGTTGTATCTCTTACAACTTTGATTATCTGTGAGGCAGACCCACAGTATTTACACAGCCAGTTCTCTTGGTCGGATCAGTGGGAATTTGGGGTACTGAGTCTGCTCTGGGTGGGAATGTTTTCTGCCAACCATGACTACCCAGGGCTCTGGTGAGGACACCTCATATCTCAGACCTGAGTGACCAGAGCAGAGCTCAAACCACCCAGGGACAGCCCATCAGGGCCTGTTTGCAGGAGGTGTTGCAAACAATTGTTGCTGGAACTGCAGGGGTGATCTGCTTTAATGTACCCACAACACTGTCTCTTCTACCACAGGGCGTTTCTCCTGAGAGGTATTTTATGGGATTAATTTCTCATTTACACTATTTAAATTTTGCTGAAGGATTTTTTTTTTTCTAGACCCCAGGATTTAGTGCATTTCATGTTATAAAATTAGAATAATTTCTATCCTCCTCTTTTCATTGAAAACAAAAATAAGTAGAGCCCAGACACACGTCGGGGAACAAGTACTCCACAAACAACATCCGTGTCACTTATTTTACCATCTGCTTAACGGCGACTTAGACATCGATCAACCAAACAACTTTGGCAGCTTGCACAAAGAAATGTCCTTAAATCAAACGGGGTGGTGGAAGTTGCTTTAATGAGGCCTTTATTACGGAGAGAACTAGAAAGAGAGAGGAGTGTTAAGTGCTGAGGAGGTTGCCGTGCTCCTAAACCGTGCTGCTTTGAGCTTGTATGTGAAACGGGTAGGGCTGGTAGATGACAGGCGGCTGTCCGTGGGCCACGTAGTAGCTGCTGAAGTTTCTGTCACTGATATAGGGAGCAGGCTGGTAATAGCACGTGACATTGGCAGCGTTTGGGATGATGTTTTGTTCTCCCAGCACTTTCAAGGCCAGGATGGTGATCATATTGAGAGTCTGCCTTCGCTCGTGTCCCATGAGGCAGACTGTGCTCTCGTTGACGACTCCACGCAGAGTCATCAGGTAGTCATACTTGCTTTTCTCCTCCCCGATGAAGTGGTTGCGCAGGTAGGACTCGATTTTCCTCTGCTGCTCGGCGACGTCTGGGAAATCGATGAAGAACCTGGAGCACATGTAACGCTCCAGAGATTTAATTTCGGCTTCGTCCGCCGGCTTAAAGTCACGAACCAGGAGGTTGCTGTACTTCAGGAGGCCGCCTCCTCTGATCTCCTCGGGGTTCCTGGTGGAGATCAGTTTGTACCTCAGGTGGTCCATGGCTTCCTCAAAGTCGCCGTACATGCTCTCGGCGATGACGGTGGGGTGGGACTCTTCCGCCAGGCTGCGGTCCGTGGCTCTGTAGGCCTTCAGGATGGAGTCCAGGATGATCTGGAAGGAGTCCACGCTGAACTCGAACTGCCGCCGCAGCGAGCTGACGAACTTCAGCTCCACGTTCTTGCCGCTGTTGTTGGACAGAGAGATGAGGCTCCAGCGGTCGTGGTCGGTGGAGACTTTGACCATCTTCTGCACGTAGGCGTCTTTCATGGTCTGGGCGGTGATTTTTTCCTTATTGACACATTTTGGTAAGAAGTCCAGCAAGCAGCTAAGAACGGCTTCCTTAACCACCTGGAACTCGAGCTCGCTCGGAAGTTCCACCCCGAAGATGATGTCCAGGTCCTTGTAGCTGGTCCCGTTCTGCTTGACCAGGATGTGGCTGGCCGTGGAGCCGTTCAGGCGCACGTCTCGAACCGTGATCTGCTTCTCAGTCAGCTGCTCCTTCACCACACGAATGATGTCCTTCGGCTTCACATCCAGCGTTGGGAAATTGCCTCTCCCGTGAATGGGAATGACCTCGGCTAACACCTGGTCCAGGATTTTAATCTGATCCCAGGTGAGACTGCTGAACCTGTGGTCCGAGTCCTCAGTCATCGTGATGTTGGTTGGCTAACTAGGGAGAAACAGAAAGGAGGAGACGGACGTTAGGAGCTGCTGAGATGCAGGAGAGTCTGACACTGCTCTGTGCCCCCCTCCCTCAGCAGGGTGACAAAGCAGGTCACTGCACGGAGACCCCGTCGCAGCCAGCCTCTGAGTCAACCCCTGCCCTTGTCACAGGCTTTTAATTGAATTTTAATGTGCTCGGGTTCTCATCCTGCTGAGAAACCATTGTGCTGCTGCACAGCCCCGAGAGCAGCCCATAAACCAGAGACTTCACTGCAAACCACTCCGAGGTTAATGACATTAAATACTTATTTTTAATGAGGTTCTGGATAAATTTCACCCTGAAGAGCTACCATGAGCAGAATGAGTGAGTTTGTTTCTTTTCTCTCCCTCTGTCTTCAGAGACCTGCATATTTAAGGCTCCTGAAAGAGCAGAAGTGACACAAGGTGCTCCCTGTTTCCCCAGCCATAGGCCCTGGATGTAGTTTATGGATCACCTATATGTGTGCAGCCTTGAGTCCTGGTTTCAGAACTGGTTAGCAGTGTGATAGACCTGGAAAATGTATTTGTATTTTACAGTCAGGGGAAAAAAAGGTGCAGCCCCCCCCCAGAATATGGCTTTGAAACTGTTTCTAGCATTTCTACGTGAACTTTAAGTGAAATTTTGTCATGGGAATCTGAATGCTTTAATTTTTTTGATTGTATTTCTGCTCTGTGAATATAACCAAACACAATCATATGTTATCTGATGAGGTGTGATGACAGTGAGGTGTAAGAGGTGGATTTAAGGAGCTGAGATAAACACTGTTGGACATTAGATGGCTGAGGTGTAATGAAAGGCACAAATCTTCATTTACTGTCTCCTGAAATTAGCCAGTGTTACAGAGCAGAAACAGTTCAGAGCACTAAAAAACTTCCAGAATCCATGAAAATCACTTCATCCTGTGTCCCCTCTCACCTGCTCACTCCTCCTTGTTTCTTTTGGGGTAGCTAATGCTCAGGGGGTTCATCAGGAAGGATTATTGCTGAATCCCATCACACGATGCTTTGCCATCCACAGCACCACCTATTTTACATGCTTATGGCTTTGCATTAGCTATTTCTTATTCCAATTCCATGCTTATTCCTTGGTTACCACAAACTATTCCCATGGAAATAGAAGTACTGTGGGTTTTTTGGCACTTCTTTACTCTCCAGAGTCTGAAGTGGATATCCTCAACCCATGGCAAGCTGCTGCTCAGACACTTCAGAGCTGGGGGGAGAGATACTGAAAACAGCCTTGATTACTGAAGGGAATTTCTTTTCTTTTTCTGCACAAACACTCTTAATTTTGCTTTCTGCCTGAGTGTGTGTGACTTTGGGCTACCTGCCAACACTGCCAACGTACTACTTGAACCGTAGGGAAATGGTTCTGCAGGCAGATGGCTGGAACAGGGGGTTGTTGGGTTTGTTGTTTTTTTTTTTTTCAGCTAAAGCTGAAGAGTAAAAATAAAAATGCTACTAAGAGCACTGCTGAACAGTCCACACTGTTGTTTCTTCATCAGTAGTGACTACATGCATATGTATGTTGTCATATATTTCCCTTCCCTCGCCTTCAGATTCTGCATTCTGGAAATATTTTAGTCATTTCAAGTAACTTGTGAACTGACAAATGGCTTGGGAGTATTACAGAGCTATTCTTCTGTAGTTCCAGCTCCCAGGAAAGCTAATCAGGAGCATGTGTAATTTCAAGCAGCTTTCTGGCCTCATTCTAACAAATGGGACAACGTGCTTGAAGTGAAAGGTGTGTATTGAAAGGTGAAGTTAAAGGTGTGCTTTGAAAGTTGGCTCCATGGGGAGCAAAGATGGGAGTTTAATTGACAGTGTGAATGTCTTGAGTTTAGTCCTGTAGCTCTGGCACAACCATGGAGTTCCTGGCATTAAATAGCTTGTTGTAGCTCCACATACATTACTTGCCAATATAGGTTTGTGTTCTTGTTAGGTCAGGGGATGGTGGATCCCCTCTCAGGACCAACTGGCAAGCTCAGAGCTGGTGGGATTGTTGCATAAGGGCAGGTTTTGTGCTGTGATTTGTCTGAGGTTGCAGAGCTGTGAGAGCTTTTCAAGGTGAAGGTTGTGATGTCAGTGACAGGGTTTAGAGAAGGGAATGGTGACATCCAGTCCCCTTTTCTGCCTGTTTTGAAAGTCAAAAGACTGAAGCATCCCTAAAGAAGCTCAGAAATCCTTCCTTTATTGCTACATGGGTTCAGTTATTTTAGATCTACAGAGCTTAGAGTGACAGGCAGAGGTAATGTCAGTAAATACCTCAGTTGTGCTGAAGAGTCATACCTCAAAATGTCATTTATTGAAAGGGATGCCTGGAGAATCTGGTGCTGCTTTCTGAGCTCAGAGCCTCAACATTAACATCGGAGAAATATGGCAAATGCTAGGAATCCTGTGCTGAAATAATGCCTTTGGTAAGGAAGGAAAATGTCCTAGAAAAATCAGGAATTACGTTGTCAAGAACAGAATGAATTCAGAGATACAACTAAACACACTTTAAAAAAAGGAATTATTTACTATTTTGCTTCCAGTTTGCAACCCAGTGCATAACCCTGCACGCTCCTAGAAGGACTTTCTCTTCTTCTTTTCCTTAACCTTGTCTGGCCTTTGCAATTGTGTGTTGCAAAGAGGCAGGTTTTTCCCCCACTTCATCAGTAGCTGTCACTTATTGAGACTCTCTCCTAGTTATTTTTCATGTTTTTTCCTTTATGGGATCTCAAATGCCACTATAAACTGCACTGGACTCTGAATCTTGCCTGATTTGAGATCTGTGCCAGATAAAGAGATGAGGGAAAATAGTTGTCAAGGTGGAGAAGCACCAGCTAGAGAAGCACAGGCTGAGATGGATCAGACCTAGCCCAGTTTTGTGATATATTACCCTTATTATAAGGTTAGAAAAATACTTCCCTGTTTCAAGTTCCAGCTTGTCCTTGAGCAGTCACCTTCAGCTGATGAAGTGGTTGCAATGTGGAAGAAATGTTCTGTTACCCTGGGATCATTAGACATAGTTTTGCTCATTTTTAGTATTTCCTTTTGTATTTAATTTGGGAGCTCTGGGGTTTTTTTTTGTTTCTCCAGCAGGTTTTGGGCCAAACAACTAGGAGTTTGGTTTTATAGGGATGCTAATCTCTCTTTTTTTGTACTCTAAATTGTTGCTTCAGCATTTCAATGGGTTGGCAGTGTGCTGCCATTCTCAAGCAGCACACATCTGAAATAGCTTTTGTGCAGCTGCCTTAGTTCCATTCTCTTCCCTTTGCCTTTCCCTTACTCCAGAGGTGACCAAAGTAACTATTGCAGCTCTTCCTTGGATCTCTGCATTGGTTTTGCTGCATACACATAACATGCATCACTGATGATGTCCCTGATATCTTGCTAAAGCTTTAATTCAAAGATTTCTCTCTTAAACTGGATGATTTAAACAGGATGATTTTCCATCCCACTTAAGGGCTGCAGCTGGCACTGGCTCTCAAGGCAAGAATGTCAAATGTTGAAGGAGTCCCAGTCATCATTTAAATGTGTTTGAGACAAGTAGTCACAGTAAAGCATCTGAGGCAGCCTAAACAGGGACATATTTAAACTGATTTGACAGCTTTTCATGAGTTTTTCCTTCCATTAATGTTAATGGGCACAGTGAAGATGCTGTTTGTTGATCCTGTTATCATGAGGTCATGCATGAGTTGCCTTAAGTTTTCAGTACAGTTCCCATCTAGTTGCCCTGAAATAAATTATAACTCAAGGCCATATGCTCCTCTCCTGTGAGATAAGGTTGCATGGTGCACAGAACAGGCAGAGGAGAGACTTCATCAACAAAACCATGGCCTACCTTTTCTCCAACCCAAGGAACAGGGAAAAGCAAGAGAGTCAAGTAGCAGCCTGCTCCAGCCCTTCTCCCACATGGAAAGGAGCTGCAGATCTGGACGAGCCAAGGGCAGCCCACAGCACAGAGCTGGGGAAAGGAGCAGAGCAGCCTACACCTCAACTGGAACATTCCAGGGTATGTCAAAGAGCTGAGAGATCCCAGGAGGGAGTCTCATCTGGGCCAGCAGCACAAATACATCATCCACGTTGTCATCCTGGAGATTTGGGGTTTTTCTGGATGTTGAATTTTTACACCATGACTCAGGGCACAGCCCATTCTTATCTGCACATGGATCCCCTCACAGGGCAGTGCTTTCAAGGCCAGACATATGACTGCCTTTGTAGCAGTTCCAACAACACACAAGGTTCCTTCATGCACAGCCTCCAGGCTGAGACAATCCAGCCCTTGCACATGGTATGGCACGAGGCACAGCCTTCCCATTCCCTCAAGTGCTTCAGCAACTAAACCAGAAAGGTGTGACATGCAATATCTGCTCTGTCTGGGGCTGTGGTCATCCCTGAGAGGTTACAGCTTTGGCTGGATGTTATCTGTGGTATGGAATGCATGGAAGGGACTGATTCCTGAATGGTGAGAGGCCAAACCCCCTCAGCCTTACCGTGGCAGGACGACTGGCAAGCATGTATTTCAGTGGAGTTAGCAGGATGACTCACTGGATCCTTTGGAAAAAAAGATGAATTGTCATCTTCTCACTGACAAAACCACAAACCTCCTGGGGAAAGCTGTAGGAAAAAGAAAAAACAAACACCAAAATCAAAAAAAAACCCAACAAAGAATATCATTCATGGTGAGATAAATGTGAACTACCAGTCACCTGCTGTACGTAATAAATCATGCATTGCAGCTTGGCAGGCCTGCAGTCATAACAATAGCCTTTTAAGTCAGAAATGATAAGGTAAAAGCAGTGGAAGTGCTTAGAAAGACTCTGGGTTTCAGGTCCTACTTAATCCTCTGCAAGGATGTTACCCAGCTTGCTGTTTTCTCCATGAGATTCTCAATAAGGATTTCATATTATTACTAGGCAGTCAAAGCAGTAGGGAATAGTGGAGTCATATCCAAAAAAAACCCCCAGAACCAAAAACAACTCAGCAAAATGAGATATTCTGAATTGTGTAGAGGCTTCCTATTCTTTCTAAAAGCACCTGCAGATGATGGTTTTGTTTCCTGGCAGGTGAGGTGGTTGGTTCATTTGCTGGGATTTCCATGCAGGGAATGGCCCATGGGCTGGCTGTGCAGGAATGACAACTGGTGTGGGCAATATTTGTATGCTACCATAAAGCCTCTGCTTTATAGTTCTGATTTCATGGGTGTGCTGACAGCCAGGGAGCCTTTGGAGGGCTTTCCTTAACACCTCCTTCCCAGCACCCTGTCTGACAAGGGTCACACCACCTACACCAGGGGCTTTAACCATCCTGAGGAGGGCCCTGTCCCCCCCCATATGATGTGATGTCCATGTGAACTTGCTTCTGAGTAAAGGTAGCTTTGCACCTATGGCTTGAGTGTAAATAGATGCCCAGTCTGCAGGAGAAGCTGGAATGGCAGCCCAAGGAGTAAGAATATGATGGATTTTTCCTCCATGCTGGAGCAGTCAGATTTGTATCACTGAGTATGCTGACTTAGGGCTGCCAGAAGCCCAGGACTTGCTTTCCTTGCTCTGTGGGGACCTGTCTGCTGTGCCAGGACCTGTCTGCAGCTCTCCTTTGCTTTCCAGCTCCTGATGGGCTGCTAATTGAGCAAATGCTTGTTCCCTGCCTTGCTCCCCAGATCCGTGCAGTGATGGCAAATGTTCCCAGCTGGGAATAAAGGGTTAAGTCTGGCAAGGGCTGAGCTCTGGTCAGCCTGCAAGTGAGAAGCCAGTTATGTCTTCAATGGCAAGGCAGGGAGGTTCTGGTCTGCTCAGATAAAAGGAGTCTCAGCATGGGTAGTCTGGCCTCCTGGAGGAGAAGTCAGACAAATGGATGATCAGTTCCTTAAAAAGAAGGGAAAAAAACCCAAGACATCATTTAGGCTTTTTAACAATGAACTATTGTTTTTTCTTTCTATGTGAGGGTGGAAGGTTTAATGGATAGATGATATCCATTAATGGGTGGATCATCAAGATAGAACAGATTAAAGCTGTAGTAGGATGAATGGCTTCCCCTGGTGATGTTTAGGGGAAGGAGAGAGAGGGATCTTTCTCTTTTTTGGTAGAGGAACACCCATGATTAGATAGAGTGTTCACAGGAGCAGCAGCTGAGATGGCTGCTGGGACATCACTCTCACTGGCTGCCTTGTCTTGTCTCCATCATCCCAGGGAAAAGGGCAGCATTTCAGTATTCTGCCCTCGTGGTTTCCAGGGTTTTTCTAGCTGAAGTAAAAACTGGATGAGAAAACTGTCTGTGTCAACAATCACCTTGCATCTCACAGATAAAAGTCTCCTCCTCCTGAAGCCAGAATGTGGATTGTGGTGATAGGCACCAACAAATCCATCTCAGAGTCTTCCCTGCTCTGTCTCTGCACATAACAGCAAAAGGCTGGATGAGGGGAGCCAGGGGGGCTGGGACAGGGCTCTGTGCCTTGAGTTTCCCCCATGAGCATGCTCCCAGTCAGTCACTGGTTGTGCCTGGCCCCACTCTGTCCCACCTCAGACCAGTTGGGTGCCCCTGCATCTGCCACGGGCTGGAGGGAACACAGAGCCTCACCAGCTGACCTGGGCTGTTTCAAGGTGATTCCCCCAGAAAGCCAAGGATCCTCCCCCCTCTCCAGAGATGCTTCTTCCCCATCTTTCTGCCTGCCAGCATCAGGATTGCTCTGCTGAGCTCCTCAGACTAATACCAAAAGCTATTTACTCACTCCAGATACCAGTGACTCAATCCAAAGCTCACTTATCAAAAACTCTCATTATTATGACTAAACTGCAGCAAAAGCAGGCAAGGTAAAGAATGAAACAATCCTCCTTTTCCATCTATTAGCCATCTTCCTAATTATCTCTCCTTTTCAAATGCCAGGGGAAGAGGGATGAGCCATGCAGCTTGTCATTCTGGGCTGTTTTCAGGAGATAGAGGGTGTTACAAAGTCAAGGCTCTCCTCAGAGACTCTCCAGAGGCTCCCTCCCCTCATCTACATCAAGGGAGACCCGGCGAGCTACAAAAAATCTCCCTAAGGAGCTGTCTGGAGGGAGCAGTAGAGGATCCTGCCAGGATTGCAGTCATGTCTGTTTTGAGAGGCTTCCAGCACAACAAATGCAGTAAATTCAGTGGATTTCTGTTTTGTTTTTGTTGCTGATGGCACTAAAACCCTCCGTGCCTTGCTGGGAGCTGCATTTGGTTCATTCAAGCACTGCAGTGCTTTGTTGGGTTGGTTTTTTTTCTCCTTCTGAATCAGTCCTGAGCCATGGCAGCTCAGAGGGTGGATTGTGACAGCACATGCAGTAGTACAGTGGATTTGGAGAGGTTTCCTCGGGGTGAGCTGGGAGCTGAAGCCAAATGCAGTGCTGTTGCACAGGGCCCTCTGCACAATCCAGGGAAGCATTTGCTATCAAACAATCATCCTCTTTCACTCCAGAAGTGTTTTCAGTTGACAGCAGAAGAGGGGCATGGGCTGCAGGGTGATTTGTTAAGCTTTAAGATCCCTCTGGAGAAAGGCTCTTGGTGGCTGCTACAGCAAGTGGGGGGGTTCCAGCTGAGTTGGAAACAGGTTCCATGTCCTGGACCAGGCTTGGATGGCAGTCACAGGGCAGGCTGGGGTCCCCTTCAAAGCTTACTCTGCCTTCTGCTTAGTATGTATCACCTTAACAGAGAATTCATGCCTTATTAATATCCTAATATTCATATGAGACATTTATTATCTGACTACACATCACTGGGGTTTCCTCTGAATGCCACATTCCCAGTTTTCTGAGTGACATTGTAAAAACAGGGAGGGGAAAAAGAATATTTAACTTGAAAGGACTTGCTGTACAAGAGTTTACTCCTCATTCCAGTTCAGAGCTAGGATTCCCCTAGAAAATAGCTGGTTGAAAAGATGTTTTCTAGCATTCTGTGATAAAAAACTGCAGAGCTCCACTTAAAAGTACCCCAGGAAAAAAAGGATTATGGCTGCAGCAGCAGGACCAGGGGCCTGCTCCTCCTTTCCTGGTGAAGGCAGCATGAAATTGCTACTGAAATGCAGGGAGGTGGTAAAGCAAGGATGAAGCAAAGGGAAAGATGAAGGCCCTGCAGCAAGGACGTGGGGATCTGTGAGTTTTCCATCACTATCAATAATGCATCACAGATGACACTGCTTTTTGAGAAAGACTGACTCAAACTTTCTGTCACTGGATGGGGGAAAACCCACTGGATGTGACGTGGGATGTCACAAAGGCAGCACTTGCTAGATAAGCAGGGATCCAACAGAAAGGGCAATGGAGAAGAAAAGCAGCTGATGTTGACAAAAATCGACATCTGCTGCGCCAGTTTGTAGTGGTTTAGGCAAGAAAACTGTTGTGTTGTTAATATGTGCTGGAAGAAATAGTTTTCAGAGCCACAGCAAATATCTGGGCTTGCTAAAACCACACGTGATGGTTTCTCTGTGGGCAGCTCTGCAGCAGGAAGAAGCCATGGCCAGTATTAGGGCTGGATTTGACAGCTGTCTGTGTTCTCCCTTCATGTGCTTATTCCATGTGGCAGTGGAGAATGGGGACTTTGCCAGTCCCCTGTGGTATCTGACATTCTGTGCTCATGCTTTCAGTAATTGTTGCTGCATGAAGATGGTGGTGGCAAAAGAAAAAAGCCAGTTGTTTGGGGTTTTTTTTAAAGGAAAATATATATTTTTTTTATGTTTAAATTCCAGAGGCATAAATTCAGTTCTCACACCAGAATTGGCTCTGGTGGGAAGGAGAGCAGAACTGGTACATCCATGGCTGGGCATCTACCTGGCTTCAGTGAGACAAATGCTGGGCTCACTTTCACTCTGTGGGCCATCCCTCACCCCACGTTAGCCAGAGTTTGATGGCAAAACTTGACTTGGAGTTTGCCTACAAATCTTGGAGCTGTTTGTTGAGCTCCATCCTGATCAGCTGAGGGGAGCACTCATCACTCTCTACAGCCCCTGAAAGGACTTTGTAGAGGCTGGTGCTGGGCTCTGCTCACAGGGCATTAGTGACAGAACCAGAGGGGATGGATTCCAGCTGCTCCAGGGCAGGGGCAGACTGGGCAGCAGGGAAAAATTTTTCCCTGAAAGAGTGGTCAGACACTGGAACAGCCCAGGGAAGGGGTTGTGTCCCTAACCCTGGGGGTGTTTCAGGGTTGTTTGGATGTGGTTTTGAGGGACATGGTTTAGGGGTGAACTTTGTTGGGCTTGGTGATCCCAAGGGTCTTTTCCAACATGAATGATTCTGTGGTTTTGAAAATAACAGGTAGAATGTCATTCCTTCAAGCCATGCTCATTAATGACTGGATTTCCACTGCCAGCCTAAACGCTGCCTAATTAAGTCTCCAAAAGATCTCAATTTCTATGTGATTTCAATGTGTTCTTTCAAGGAATTTGGTCCACTTACCTCTCCCAGATTTACAGTGGACTCATAAATGACCAGCCCCTACTGCGTCAGCAGTTCTCTCTGAACTTGAGCAGGAGCTGCTGATACAGTCAGCGGGGCAGGAATTGAAGCCCAGGCCTTTGCTCACAAAGGTCACCGTTGGCCATCTCTCTTTCTGGCAGCTGAATCCCAGCAGATCACAGAGTCCTTACACCAGCCCTGCCTGGCTGGTGCCTGACGAGGCAGCGAAACGACTGTGAAATGAAGGCATGCAGGTCAAAGGTCTGCAGCACCTGCCAAGGAAAGGCACTTCCATTGCTCCCTTTGAGCCGTGGGAATGCAAACAGGCTAAGATAGAAAGGAGGTATAATCCAGGCTCTGCTGTTCTCCCCTCCACACATCCACATCAACCTGGATGCTGCCACCACAGGATGAAAGGACGAGGGGATAGTTTTTACATTTCTGAAAGGGACATAAAGTCAGGTCAGACTGGAATCCCTGCTCTCCATTCACCTTCGTTCCCTGGCCTTTAACAGGGATCTACATCATCATTCCTATCGACCTCGTTGCTTTTTATGGGAGCTGTGATCAAACTATGGTTGCTAAAGCAGCAGGCGGGAGTGGGCGCGGATCCCTGCGTGGCCAGCCCTGCTCTTCTGGTGGCATGAGGAGCACGGGTGAAGCTTTGCAGCAGCTTAACAGATGCATCAGAGACCTGCTTGTGAATGGGAGAGGGAATGAGCACGGGAGAGTGATTTCCCGGCTGGGCAGGCACAGAAACCTGGCCCTGAATGGCTGGAAAGCAGTTCTGCTTTGCATGGAGCCTGACTTCTGTGAGAAGCACTGCCAGGCAGTTTAGGGCAGAGAATTGCAGCTCGCTGGCCGGGCTCTGCCCTCTCCCTGAATGCCCAGAAAAGGCCTCAGGGTACCAGGGCTGCTCTGCACCGGCTAGGTGAGATGACGGAGCTTTCAAGCAGCTAACGGGACGGCAAACCGCGACCGCCAGCCTCCCGCTGCTCCTGCGGTGAGCTGGGGGGGCAGATCTCGCCCGAAATGCGGGAAGTTTTTGGGATCCACGCAAACCAGAGCCCGTAGTACGGCAGAGCGAGGAGAACCTCCCCCCTCCCCTCCGCGGGCAATTCTCCGAACCGCGCCTTTTGTGAGTTGATAAAGTTTGGTTTTGGTTTGTTTTTTTTTTTTCAAACGCAAAACCCCTCCCCAAGGCCAATCCCCAGGGGATCGCTCCCGCTTTGGCAAAGTTTCCAACCAACGCCAACCGCTTCCAGCGGACCCGCAAGGCGCTGAGGCGGCCGCTCGGTGCCTCGGCATCCTGCAGCAGCGGCTGTCGGAGCCCCGCGGGCAGCCGCAGAGCCCCGCACAGCCCCGCACAGCCCCGGCGGCCATCCCGCCGCCGCCCCCCTCCCGCCGAGCATCTCCCGCCGCCCGCCCCGGGCTTCTCCCGCCGCGCCACAGGGCCGAGGAGGAGGGTGGGGGGACCGTGAAGGCGGTCGGGGAGCGGTTGCGAGCCTCACCGTGCAGACCATCCCTGCGTGCAGACCATCCCCGTGCGGCCGCGCGGGCCCCGCCGCCGCTCCCGCTGCGGGTGAAGAGCCTCGGAAAGCGGGTTCCGCCGCCGCTGCTGTCCGCGGCCGCCCTGGTGCTGAAGCGGCCCCTCCCTCCTTCCCGCCCCCGCCGGCCCTTGTACCGTAAACCGGTGCCCATGGCAACGCGCGTCACGCCGCCCGAGGCGGGGAAGGG
>JAOEGS010012637.1:23678-51954 GCA_025447755.1 Corythornis vintsioides | reverse complement strand
CCCAGCACTGACCCTTGGGGGACTCCACTAGTCACAGGCCTCCAGCCAGACTCTGCTCCACTGACCACAACTCTGAGATCTGTCCTTTAGCCACTTCCCAATCCAAATATTTCTATATACAGTCTACTTCAAATAGTGCTCCCCAAAAACATGGCTCTTACTTAAGTGGGATGTTAATAGCAATGGCACACACATTGTAGGTGTTGCTGTGGCTTGCTGGTGACTCTGTCTCTCACCACAGGGGAAGCAGATGCTGTTGTCTCCCTGGTCTCTCTCTTGACTCGATGGCCCTTTTGACAAAGATGAAATATTTCCTATTACTCTTATCACATGTTATCAAGGTGCTAATGACATTCACTTTGACTGTAGAAATGTATTACCTGAAAACCAGAAATGTTGTTCTTCAGGGCTGGCCAGTTGTCTTTTAACAGAGTAAAACTTCAGTTCTGTGAATTTGCATACAGATAAGTTTGTGTATGAGCATTGACACAGACTTAAAGCAGTAAGTGACAGGAATGCCATCGAGCTAGGTAAAGGCAAATAACTCTTGAGTAATATCTGAATGTATTTAGAAGACTTGGAAGAAAAAGCATGAAAATACCTGTTGCTATGGAAGCAGCCTCTTGGTCCTCATCCTGATCAGTCTGGGTGAAGCAGAGCTTTATAAATACTTAAAATAGCTTTATATGATAAATAATCCACTTGATTAGCTACTTAGATTGTTCCTATTTTTCTGTGTTAATAGCTTACTAGAAACTGACTGTCAGAAGAGGAGAACATTTGTTGTATTATGACAGTGCAAAGGTGATGGGAGGCCAAGTTTCAGGCTGAGTTGGGTTTGCCTGACCCCATCACAGCCAGTGAAGGCAGTGGTTTCATTCTGCAGCCTGTTTTCTCCCTGCAGTGTCTTCTGATGATGTTTGAAGGTCACAGGTCTGACAATCAATTTCATTGGTTTGTGCTTTTTATTATTTTTTTTAATGATGTGTTAACTTTTATAGGCATATTGAAATACTCATTTGTTATGTCTGCAGTGTGCCTCTATTTGAAAAAAAAAAAATTGAATTAATGCTAGAGAAGCAAACCCACCCCAGGTGAGAGAGGTTCTATTCTGTTCTAATAACTTGGCTTTTTACCAGACATTGTAATACATTATGGGTGTTTTTTTTCTTCAGCAAAAGGCTATGGCTATAAATTGAAGCCAAGTAGATGAATCGCTGCCATCAGTTTAGTTTTACTTTACCTGAATCCACAGGGCAGCGAGCAGGAGCCGAGACCAGTGGTTCAATTAAGATTAGTACAAGTAAATCCATTGCATTGTTATACAGGTTTTCAATAATCAAATCCTTCTGTGGAATAGGGTGAGCTGACAAGACAGGCCTGAATGCTGCTTTTGTCCTGTTTGTGCAAAAAGTTATTAGACTTGGGTGTATCTGGGATGGGGGGAGAGCAGTCTGTCTTCTTAGATGACTTCTTTCTCTCTGTTTTATTTAAACAGATGCACACTTGCTTGCTTTAATTCCCAGCTGTAAGCACAGTCATTTTCTTTACCTTTTGGAGACTTACGGTTTTCCAGGCTTCACCCAAACAGCTTGTTTCTCCTTAAGCAAGTGGTCAGCAGTAGGACAGGCTCCTGCTGCTCCTTCAGAGGAGTTTGGGTGCCTGAGTTTGAAATAAAAAGCAAGTTGCAGGCTGTTTCAGAGTTCTTTTCTACACATGTCAATCATTTTCTCCAAAGTTTAGAAATAACTTGATATCTCCTTTACAAGGACTTAAAAGTCCATTGGCATTTGCATTTATCTTCCTTTGAAAACATTGCAGTGCCTCTGACTTCTCAGCTATGTTGAAGGGCAGAAAACTCTGGCTTTAGCTATAGGGGCAACCTCAAGAGCCCACTCTCTTGTAATTGCTTTAATGCTTTCCAAATGTAGAAAAGTTCCTTAAATACCCCTGTTCTCAGGATTTTTCAAACTATATGAATGTGAAATTAGTGTAATTTTTTTTTTTTCTGCTGCCTGGTTCACAAATGCTCTGGCTTCATGGAGGAAAAAAAACAGTAGGGACAGCAAGGATTGAAACTCAGTGGAAGTAGCCCAAAAGAGAGCTCTCAAAATAGTAGATTGATTGCATAGTCCACATACTTGAGGAGAGCTGGTTACTGATCACAGAAACCTGGAGACTGAGGGCAAATGCTACCCCCCAACCCCTTTCTGGGAAGAACAGTAAACAGGTGTCTTGCTGAGACTGCTACTACTTGAAGAAGGTAGGTGTGTGGACATCCAATCTACTCTGCCTGCAGTGACACCGGCTCCTAGGAGCAGCTCTACTTCCCTGACTACTGGATGTCCAATAGATTTCTCTTAAGCCCTTCCAAGCTACAAAGGCAGCAATGACATCAGCTGTTTATAACCTGATGCCTGCATTCTCTCAGATGTATTTCATGTACAACCTCAGGCTTTTCTCATTTTCAGCTTAACTTTGTTATAAGATGACTACTTTTACTTCCAACTTCTTTGATATCTTTTACAAATTTGCCCTGAAGTTCAAGAAAAAATGTGCCTTGGTTTCCACGAGCAACCCTAAGTGGAAGTCAGAGTATGGTTTATACAGTACTGACAATAAATGTTTTGACCCTCTGTTGTTACTTGGGGAATTGAGGAGGGGCTTTTTTTTTTTTTGCCTGCTGTTTTGCTCAGTATTAACACTTAAAGCTCACTGTGCTGCTGTGTTTAGGAGCTAAGGGATGCAGCAGTGCAACAGAGAAATAATCCATGGGCAGTCATCCTGTAGTGCTGATCATAGATCGTACAGCTGAATGTTAAGCATTTCCAGGATGAGCTGTCAGCTTTGTTTGGATACCATACAGTGCAGATGTTGTAGCTGAACTGGAAAACCTCTAGAGCATCCAGACAAAGATCCTGGCTGCAGGAGGGGGATTGTGCTTCCACAAAAATCTGTCAGTAAATGGAGATGTGGGTGTTTGGAAAGGATTAGAAAGTGATGGCTGAGAGCAAGGACTCAACACTGTTGTCATGAGTGCCAGCTCTGGCCACGGTGTTCTGAGCGGGAGTATTTGCTTATTGTAAATTGTGATTCTCAGCTCTGCTGTACTGAGATATTTAGGTGGGAAAATTCCCTGCTGGTAAGTATGTGTGTTTGTTACACAGTACTCAATCTGTGCTTTTGTTCCTCAGTATTGAGTTCGACCGAGACTGTGACTACTTTGCCATCGCTGGGGTGACAAAGAAGATTAAAGTCTATGAGTATGGTACAGTCATTCAGGACGCAGTGGATATTCACTACCCTGAGAATGAAATGACCTGTAATTCCAAAATCAGGTAGGTGTTGTCTTTGCCTTTGAACTGAAGGGCCTTTTCCACTTGCTTGTTTATGTGCAGTAGCTGTTTTGCTTATCCCTTGGGGGAATGGGAGGGAAAAGGAGGAAAGCAGAAGCTGAAGGGAAGGTCACTTAGAACTCTGGGTGGGATTGGGTAGCACGAGCACTGTTACTTGTGTGTTCTGGGTTCATCCAGGATAATAGCAGGTGTACATACCTTGAGGAGAAAGGGGCATAGGGTAGTGAACTGCTTTTAGTCTTTATTGCAAATGCTGTTGGATAACTGCCTAGTTAAAAGCAGAGTGAAAACTGAGTAGTGGATATGTTCCAGGTAAAGCCTGTACTTAAGGTAACTTCTGTGCCCAGTTCTTAAAAATGGCCACACATTTCACGTTCTTCTCTTCATTGACCAGATCCTTTCCATTCTGCTAGTCCTTTGCACTTTCTGCTTGTGAATGTATCTGCCTGAAATACTGTTCTGCTGGGCCTCATAATAACAAACTCTTGGGGAAAAGACCTCACTTGGTTTTTGCTTCTGTGCTGTAGTAATTACTGTCAACCTATTTTTTTTTTTTACCTCTTTAGATGACTTACACCAAAGAAATATAGATCAACAAGTCAGAACTTCAACTGAAATTATCTAACATGACTTAAAAATCCTTGTTCAAAAATCCCATTAAAGCTCAAAAGTAAATACAGACAAGCAAACTGCTTCAGTATTATAATACAAGTCTCCAGCATCTCTGTTCAACTTGTTTGTTTTTATTTGGTGCTCTACATTTTAAAAGCAGTAAAGCACCCACAAAGGTGTAAGTGTAACAGTCCAACTTCTATGAAAACAAAATGTTGAGACAAGATTAGTAATGTTTGCAAGCCTGCTTTATAGTTTGAAAGTCAGGCTTCGTTTTTTTAGTTGATGTGTTCCTTAAGAAAGATCAGTCACTCCTGTGTCAGGCTGGGTGTTTGTGGGAATGGTGTAACACTGTTTTCTGAAGGAAAATATGTAAATGCAGCTGACCCTAGGACTGCCTTTCAAGATGGGTGTAAACAGTCTGAGAGGCGTTTATATTGATAAGCTGTGCTGACTGGAGCTTGTGTTTTACTGAATTTGTGAAGTGTTCAGTGAGTCATAGCAGAGTTCACACAATTCAGCTTCATTATTCTGGAGACAGAAGAGCAGAATAATAGGAGAACCATCTAGCAGTCGATTAATACCTTTAGCCTTAATTAGAAGAGGAAAAGCAATGTGTGTTTTGTATTTCCTGGTCTGAGATGACTTCCAGACTTGCTACTTCAAATTTGACAGGAATTTACCCCAATGATCCTGCCAGACATTAAGAAAGTAATTTGTTCTCCTTTCTCTGGTAGCCAGTGATGTTACTCTTGTCAGCTTTGTACTTCAGACCAAGGTACTGCTTGCTTTCAGGCTTTCTCCTCTTTCTCCAATTTCATGCTTATATACATTATGATGATTCTAAATGCAGTGTCCTCTGACACTCTCTGCCTCAGCAGGGTGGAGACAATACTTTCATTTCCTTACCCTAGTTTCTCTCATTCCTCCAAAGAAATGCATTTATTTTCTTTTTTCTTTTTTTTTTTCCCGTTGGCACCTCCACACACATTATATCATCCTTCCTTCAGCATCTTGGTTTTGACAAATAAAGTGAGGCTGTCAGTCAAATGCATCCCTGCTATATCCATTAGCTGTGCTGCCAGTCACTGGTGCTGGGGCTGCTGGTACGGTGTCGAGCCGCATAATAACTTGCTATTCTGAAGTAGTGTAGCTTGAGGCAGAAGTTTATATGTGAAGGCTGTAATTTCATTACAGAATATTGCAGTAGGCTGCAAACATACCTGAATTATAATAAAATCTAAACAAGTGGAGTCTGCCTTTTGTAAAAGCCTTGGCTTAAAGCTTTTGATCACAATAGGGTGGAGCTTCAGCTTCTTTCAGAGTTTTACTCTGCCTGTTGCTGCCCTTTCTAATACCAAAGACAGACAAATTTCTGCTGTGACACATGGATGGTGCCTCTCTTCCCAGCAGAGATGGTATCTGGTGACACGTCTTTGGCTGAAGCTGGTATGTGATGCTGCCATGGCTCATAATGTCCATTGAGGAAACAGCCTCAAGGGAAAGTTTAGAATGGACACTAGGAAAACATTTTACCCAGAAGGGTTGTGAAGGCCTGGCCCAGCCTGCCCAGGGCAGTGGTGTGGTCCTTATACCTGGAGGGGTTTCAAAGTTGTGTAGATACGGTGCTGAGGGCTGTGGTTTAGTCATGACCTGGCAATGCTGGGTTCACTTGAACTTAATCTTAAAGGTCTGTTCCAATCAGAATTACTCTGTGGTTCCATCTTCATGTGGCACCAGAGCTGGCTGGCTGTGGGTGCCTTGACTATCCAAAGGCATGTCATGGGAAGCTCACCCCAAATTGATCCTGGTTAACCTTGTTCAGGGTGTTGATACCAGAACATAAATTGTTAGTGCTTATGTCAGTGACTCAGCTTTTGGAGAAGAAGCAGCTCTGATGGGCTTTTGTAAAAGCAGACAGGTGACTGTTTGTGAGGGCTTATGTCTGGCCAAGAGCAAGTCTGCTGGCTTGGAGCAGCTGCAGGAGGGAAGCCCTTGCTGGGGATAGGGCTGGCACTAGCCCTGCTCTGCCGTGTGCCAGCTGGGTAGTTGAGCTTCATGCCAGCGGTAATTGATTGTAGGCTTTTCTGGAGCAGAGCTGTGGTACCAGCTGTAGCTGAGTCTTTCTTCCTCTTTTCCAATTCCCTTTTTTTTTCACACCCACCTGATTCTTAAATACACTCTTTTTTTATAATCTGCTGAGGTTTCTCATCCCTATTTTTAAGAATGGGGAGGAAGTCGGGGTGCTGGGTTTGTGGTAAATGTGCATCGAGGCCCCTGGGAACAGCAGTGGCTTAAGCTTCCAGGAAAAACACAAGATGACACATAAATCCTCATAAAATCCCATTTACAGATTCATAGCTTCAGTACAAGAAACAAATCCTGGCATTGTGTAGTAACTATAAACAGCACCCTGTGAGCTAATTATGACTTGCTGTGTCCCTAGCAATGGCAGACAATATTCTGCAGCTCTCCTCTGTGCAGGAGGAGGGGGGGAGAGGATGAGAAGAGGATGAACCACAGATCTTGGCTGATTTATTCAAGAGGCAGATTTTACTGGTTTGCTATAGGTCATGGGGGGTTGGGGGGGGAGTAAAGGAGATACAGCACTGAGGTAAAAGAAATTGGCTTTAGGCCTCATTAACCTACAGTAGGTGATGTACAAATGTGGCTAAGTAAACATGCTTTTAAAATCCATGTTTAGTATTCTGCTTGCTCACCACCGTGTGTTTGCAGCATCTGTACTTCAGTGATAGATGTTACCACAAACCTCCAAAATCAGCTGCATCTGTTTAGTCAACTGCAGTAGAAGCAAAGCACCAATAGTCTGCTTTTTTTTATTTTATTTAGGAGGCTGTTAGTGTTTTATTGTTTCCATTTTTTGGTGTCAATAAATCAAACGTGTGATTGCTCTCTTCTAATAGCAGTTCATGGGCATATTGTCATTTTGAAATGGCAGTCAGCTCTCGCTGTTTAAGCAAAAACTTGTATGGTGGGGTTTGTCTTGGTCTTTGTTATTTGGAGAGGTACAAGCTCTCTTGATGCTGGAAACCTGATGAGTGGCTGTGTTGGATGCTTATATTTCCAATGGAGAAAACATTTGACACTCAACTGGTTATAAGGAAACACCTTCAACTGTCATTAATTCTATTTTTCAGAGTAACTGCTTCACTTTGCAATGAGATGAAGTTTCTCGTTACAATTATTTATCTCTTAACTCTACTAGAGGTTTTCTTTGGTTTGATTTTTCTTGTTGTTTTGTTTGGGTTTTTTTTAACATTCATAATGGAAATTAAATTCTATATGTTTCTGAAGTATTTCATTAATGTTATTCACATGGATGTTCCTTGAAGTAAAATATTACTCCCTTTAAAAGCATTTCAGTCCTAGAACTACTGGGCATCATTGGACTCACGGTAATAGAGTAGATCTGAAGCACATGGCACTCAAAAGCAGGTCAGACCACAGCAGTTTGTGCCATATTAAAAGCCTTAACTCTGTTTAACTCCCTCTGCCAGAGGGGCAGTTGACACTAGGTAGCTTGATCCTGCATTTGAGACATTTCAGCCATAAAAATACTGGCTCATGAAAGAAACATCAGTGTGACTGACAACACTAACCAAGCTGGCCCACTTGTCTCCAAATAAAATGAAGGATGCACAGAATCTTTATGGGGTCAGGATTTCTGTCTGTCCAGATCAGATGCTGAGGTTAGGAGAGTGTTTTGGAGGTCAGTGAATGAGCTTTCAGCTGGAGTTTCTCCAGGCTAATCTCCAGGAAAGCAAGCAATCACAACTTACAGTAAGATAAATCCCTAGGGTGTAACTATCACCCTGTTACTGGATTAGAGAACAAAGTGAAAACTTAAAAAATACATCTACTAGTATTTAAAATATGGTCTTGCACAACTACTTTTAATCTATACATTATCTCAGGCATAGGTAGCTTTTTTCTTTTTCTTTTTGTTTTCTTTTTTTTTCATACCATATCTCAGCCTCCATCTCTCAGTTTCTCCCTGGTTTTGGCTGCATACTGTCTAAAGGGTGTTCACCAAAGGTTGTTTTTATTAATTTCTGGGTGTTTGATGCTTAAGCTGTGTTTTTGGTCTATTTCACCTTTGCTCTTTTCCCCTCCTCCAGCTTGCTCCCCCATGTGGCTTTGAGTCTGTTAGTCCATTTATTGCCCATGAAAACATGTCAAGGGAACAACAACAACAACAAAATAGATGTCTTTGAAGTTTCAGCAAAACTGCCTGTGTTGGGCATGGAAGAAAGATTAGTGCTTCCCTTGAGGGAAGCATGGCAGTAGCTTCTCTCAACCCTTTGTAAGTCCCAGGGAAGCCACAGGAAAGAGAAACATTGTCATTTCCCAGCTCCAGGACAGCCTTCTTTCAGGACTGTATCATCACAGATGCCAGAGAATACAACTGAAGGACAGTAAAAAGCATCCTTGACCTGGAGAGGGAGCTCCCCTCCACCTGATCCAACCCTGAATGGAGCTCTACATAGGTTACTTTTCAGACTTTTAAGATAGCAAGAAGCTCAGATACTGCAGTGTCAAGGAGAAAGCTCTAATTTCAGGCCTTGTGAAGAGCTGGGTGGTGATGAGGGGAGAATTATGGCTGAGAGCTGGAACAGGCTTGGTTTTGGTTTATTATGATCCTTTAATCATATTCCTTAAAAAAATGAAAGATTTATGGTGTGCATGACTTATAAGGTGTTAATTGAACCACTTAGTAGCTGCAAATCCCTAAATATTTTTCACCTGTCAGTTCCTGTTTCCCCTGTCAGTCTATCTACAAATGCTTTCCATGAGTGTTAACCCCTCATTTAACATCATCTGACTTGAGTGGGACAGAGTGCTTAGCTTGACCTTTGCTGTTCCAGACCTAATGGACATGCTTTTGGGCACAGAAACCCTTCACTTTTTTTCCCTATCTCTATTGATTGATACAATAATAAAAAACAAATCGTCTCTCCCTACAAACCTGACACTTGCATCATTAGATCTCTCCCATCTCAGAGCTGTTAAACTCTCTTATATTTTTCTATCTACTCAGTAATTTCTAATTTCCATTGCCTGGAGGGATTTTTCTTTTTGACAAGATATAGTTACGTGATTATCCTTTCCCTAGTTCAGCTTGCAATACCCAGCTCTCTTTTGCTGTTATCCCACACCCCCTGCCATTAACTGGAGTCTGCTCCCAGCCCAGAGCTCACCAATTGTAACTCTAGGGCTCTGAACTGCTTTTGCTTTCACCAGTGACAGACTGCTATACCTGGAAACAAGACTTGAGGTGTCAGGCATGGTTAGGTTATCTCTGCTGCAACCTTCACCTCATGGTCCTGTTGAACAGTGCCTGCCAGCTTCATCTGGTCTTTGGGGAGCTACTTAAGCCTCCTCAGTGAGACTTGTAGTAAATCATAGACTGTCCAGACCTGCTTTTCTGTGTGGCTACCTAATGGTAGTAAAGCTGTTGTAATAGCTCTGATAAGTTTTGGCCAGTCATTGTACCTACAAGGGCTGAGGACACTAACACTTTCTAATTAATGATATATTGTGGAAGAAGTGAAACTAGGGAAATCATTGCCTGAGCTGTACCACCTCAACACTCCTCTTAGCAGCAGGTGGTTAAAGCTGTCAACTTGCATTGTGTCAAAACTACAGTTTCTGAATGCAGTGTTCTAAAACCAAGGGGTGCTGTAGTGGCCATTCTAAAGAAAGCTTCCAGTCATCCACTGGGGCAGGGATGTCCTGAAGGCTTTCTCCAAGCATTGTACAATAGCGTGAGAGGCTTAAAGGAAGCTGCTACTATTGAATGGCTTTGTCTTGTTCCTCCAAGTTGCAAATTAATATGTGCAGACAGAGGGAGTCAGAGCTGGAAATCTTTTGGGTCACTCAGTGACGCTTCCTGCTGATGAAAGCACCAATATCCTATTTATTTTTCTTAAATAGTTGAGTTTCTTGTCTCCTATGACTTGTCTGCTCCAGAACCTCAGATAAGCTTGTTGATTCCACACAGCTGAACAGCAGTGAGCTGTGACCAGTGGTTGCTGTGGCTATGAAACTCATACCCATTAAGTTAAATTTGCCTGTAGACAGGAGCAGGATACCAGTGCTGGTGCTGTTGTTTCATTTATTTAAAAATACATGTCTATTTACCCAAAAAGGAGAGGGATTTTCCCCCTGCCTTATGTGTGTAAATTCCTAAGGAAAACAGGATGCAAATAACTTTGAATTATACCTTGGAATTTGCTAAGGTATAAGACTTCTAAGCCAGTATCCATGTACCTACATCACATTTTAGTGTGTAGCTATACTGATGAAAGCCATACTGAAAAGTCACAGAATCTGAGACTTTTAGTCTATATTGTTGGCGAAAAATTGGCCCCAAGTGTACCTGAATCTAGTTAACTGTGTCTGAGCTGTTTGACCTGCATGAATTGGAGCTGTCAGTTCAGCTTCTTCTCTGTGCACCACAGTCAATACCAACTGTGGTGTTTGTATGTTTCCCTGCCAGATGGGCCAAAAATTGGTGAACAACTATTGCAAAATTTCTTACGTCTGTCACACTTTTTGAGAGTCAGAATGGAGGCATGGTGCCAGAATGCCACAAATTTGACTTGGCAGTGTCACTGCTCTTGTTTTGTCTGCTGATGGTTAGAGTTTGTTGGGGGAATTGTCATTTACTTCTGTAAAGCCACTTTAGTTTAAAATATAAGCCTGTGCAATATATTTTGCAGTTCTAGATCAGAATAGTCTCTTAAACTCTCCCCAGAAAACTGCTGTTTTCTCCTGGATAGGAAGGTGTATGTGTGTGTTCCTGCATTTACAGAGAGTTGGAAGTAGTTTCTTGGAAGTAAAACTTCAATTTGCACATAGGTAGGTGCATGTATAGGATGTTACACATGTGCCAGAGAGGTTGATTTGCCATCCAGGCAGCCATGTGGTTTATTCATACAAGTTAGGTAAAGCTGTTCTGTTAAGTAGTAATTTTTATGGAACAATAATAATAGTACCTACTAGCAAGAGGCTTAAGAAGTCAGACCCCGTGAGAATTTGTGTGGAATTCAAATAGCAAACCAAATTGCAGTTAGTGATAATACATCTTGTGGGGGAAATCCTAATGCCTAATACTGGGGGGAGGGAGGGCAATGTTTCTGAAGTCAATAAAGGCTTCTTTTAGTTTGTGGATGAAGGTTTGTTATATTTCTGGTGGGTTTGGGTTTTGTCCTTTCCAAAATGTTTCAGTAAGGTGGGTTCATCAAATGCTATGTGATTTACAAAGACACTAATTGCCTGATGTATTGCAAGAGTGATTTTTTTGGGGAGGCTGTAAGGTATGATTTAAAATAAGACTGACCAGAGCTGTCTTTCTTTTTAAGCTGTATCAGCTGGAGTAGTTATCACAAGAACTTGCTAGCCAGCAGCGACTATGAAGGCACCGTCATCCTTTGGGATGGATTCACAGGACAAAGATCCAAGGTTTACCAGGTAACGTGCAGTCAGTAAGCAACACTTCCTCACACCATGGACCACATCAGGGGAGCAGTATTAGGTCTGAGGTTCTGCTTCTGGTCCAGCAATAGGCTTTTTCTGTTCCACAAGGTGAAATGGCTGTTCCTCCTGGCTGGTAGATGTCTCATCTGCACAGCCTTATTGAGCTGCAGCCCTCCGAGGGAGGCAGCTCTCTCCTCTTGTCACAATCATGAGGCAGTTGATGTTTTCTCGCTGCTGCTTTGAGACAGGGAGTCTGCACAGGGAGAAATGAGTTTCTAGAAGTTGTTTGTCTCGCCTTTCTTTAGAAAGCTGTCTCTCTGTACATGTTCCACTTCAGGTTTTGTCAAAAGCCTTTTGTAAAATCTGCAGTGATTGCTGCTGCAGGTGCTCATAAAGCAGAAGAACAAAATGTGGATTTAAGTGGTGAGGCTGGGAGAACAGAGCAGTAGCAGAACCCTTCCTGATACAATCCTCTGCTCAGCAGAGCAGTGTAACCCATGCAAGCGGGCTGAGGGAGAGCTGTTTCAGAAGTTTCTGGCATTTTTCATGCAATTTGAACATTGTGTTTCCACATAATGGATTCTGAGAGGCTTGTGATTGGAACATGGAGGTTGTGGATAGGCTGGGAGTGCTGCAGGCTGTGTAGGTGGCATAGTGCATTGAAACTGGTCAGCGATGATAACTGAACTTAAGACTGGCCTTCAGTTCCCCCTTGTTCAATTTGCTTTAATTCCTGTTTAAGTCTCTTTGCATTTTTTCATTGTGCTTTAGCCATTTTCTAACGCCTGTTTTCACTAATCCTTTGCATATCAATTAAAAAAATTACACTGGACAAAATAAATCTTGTCTGTTTCTCTCTCAAATATATTTTGCACTTCTTTGAGACTGAATAATGAATCTAGCAAGGACCAGCTGTTGCTTATGTTAAAACAAACTCATTTTGCTTCCGATCAGATTACTTGAATTTTTATTTGGATTTGCATCGAGGCACACTGACATCTGCTTCACGTGCATTAGAAATCCTTCAGTGACTTTGTCCTGGCAAGCTTTTCATGTCAGCATCTTGCAAGCCTGTGCAATGGCTTTAAACAAAGGGCTTGACTGAATTTCAGCTTTCATTTAGAAATGCAGTGTTTTCTTCCATGTAGGGTGTGCCAGCATAGCTAAGGCAGCTCTTCTGTGTTTTGGGGAAGAGTGTGTAGGCTTGTAAGAATATCTGCGTGGAAAAACATAATATTAGACACCAGAAGTTTTATGTAATAAAAGGAAGGCGAGTTTTTCTTGGACTTTCAAAGAAGGGCCGTTTGAAATTTCTTTTAACGGGCCATTGGGAGATAGAACTGTGATCTACTAGGAGGAGCACATGGTGGAACCACAGCCAGTCAGACTGTGCTGCAAAAACAGGTCTTTAAAGTTTTTATTTATATTTCTATTTCCCAAAATCATTGCCTTTTTTTCATTTAAGTAGAAAGAAATAAATCCGGTTTAGTTTTTAAATGGCCATTCTACTGTTTTGTGCTTTCATGGCATGTCTAGCATACTCGAAGAATTTCTTTGATTGGGAAATATTTTTTTAACTGTTAAACGCAGTAAGCTTCTCTGTCCAGAACTCTGACAACTTATACAAAACACTTTTTTCTTTTGCTATTTTGAGATTACAGCTCACTATTATGCAATATTTCTTTTTTTTTTCTTTTTTTTTTTTTTTGGTCTCTCTAAACAGGAGCATGAGAAAAGGTGCTGGAGTGTTGACTTTAACTTGATGGACCCGAAGCTATTGGCTTCAGGCTCTGATGATGCCAAAGGTATTATTCTTTTGTGGTCTCTGTGCAGAAGGCTTCCACTCTGTGTTCCCTTTGAAGAACAAAATTGTGATATTTCAAGTAACTGATTCCTCAGATACCTTTTAATATTGTAGTTTACATGGTAATGTATAAAGATTTCACTGAACTGTTCAGATCTTTGTTTGGATTAAGATTTCTTGGTGCAGTGTTCACATGTTTTGGGTAATATGCTTTCTAGCTAGCATTTTCCAGGGCATGAAACAAAGCAAAATGTGTTTTTACATTAGTTAAGCTTGTTGAATTAAAGCCTTCAGGCCTTTCAAAGAACTGCATGTATTTATATTTCAAAAATGAGCTTGTCGGGGGTGGGGGTGGGGGGCTGGGCATAAAAAATAACTCAGAAGTTAAAAATGCTTGCTGCTGTTTTACCTTTAAAGGCTGTGCACATTGAGAAGCTTCCTGCTTTCATGATGCAGAGTCTGTTTCTCAGAGCTTAACAGAGCTGGAGGGTGGGCTGAGTGGAAGCACTGGGAGCAAATTTTAGCTTTCCATGCTTTGTTGACAAAGAGCTTCTCGGGAGCCATTATGCTAAGTCCTTTTTCAACATACTGGTGGAATAATGTTCCTCTTCCAAGAAGAAGTAGGAAACTTCTAAAGTAAAGGGTAACACTGAACATTTCCTGGTATTCATTATCCCTAATGACCAAGATTTTATCTGTAATATGTTTACAATATCAATTCAGTTATTAAGCAGCAGGAGTTTGAGTTCCTTTCATAGTCAGTAGGGATCAGCTCTCCTAGATAGACTGATACAGCTCTGGACAGAGCTTTTTGTGATTTGCTTTGAAACAATAAATTAATTTTTTATAAACATTAAACCTTGCAAGCCTCTCCTTCTAAAATGCTTTTAAATTCCATTTCAAAAGAAAGCTGTGTTACTGTTCCTTAATTGCATTTGGCAGTCTTAATGTAGCTGGTAATTCCATTTACAAAACACTGCTTTTAAAACTTACCTTAAATATAAAATAACAATGTTTTTGATACACTTTTTGGTGGGAGTCAAGAGTTTTCTGTGTGCTTAAATGCAGCAGGAGTGAACATTCACCTTGGAAACTATCAACAACTTCATCACGTTGCTCCCTACTCATGCCATGCATTTGAAAAGGCTTATTTGCCAGGTAGAAGTGCATTTATTAGCATGTTAACAAGTTGTCCAGGTTTGCAAAGCCACGTGCAAGCAGAGCTCCTGTCTCTGGTTCTAATAGGTCTCTTCAGTAATCTCTAAACATGTAGTGTTTGCTTAGAAATTAATGTAATAAAGTCTGCAGATCTACGTAACTTGCATTGCAATTCACAAAGGACTTCTGAAGGTCTGTTGGGGTTTTGGTGAATGAAACTAAGCTGGAACTTTTTATCCTTCTACCATGATTTGTCTGTGAGTTGCATATATAGCAAACCCATGGAGGACAAATGGAGCCCTGGGTGGAAGTGTTTAAAATAAGCAGAGATTTTTAGAAGTATGGGAAGTTCCTCTACTGATGTTCATGATTGTTTGGTTGAGTTCTGGACCTTTGGGTATATAGTAATACATGTTGGACCCAACAGAGGAACAGCATCTGGTGGGAAAGCAAAAGATCTATGTACCCTGCCTGTCATCTTTTACTGCTCTGCTTGTGTGAGGTCACACTGGGCTTTCTAATAAGAAATCTTGATGCTGATAGGTATTGGAGTGACCGGATCAATTGGAGCTAATCTCACCACACTTCCTCAAAGCATGAGTGCTGCATTTTCCCGGCAAGTGGTCAGAACAAGCCAAAGAATTAGTGACAGCTTTGCCAGCTGTTCCTGCTTGCCTGTGTATCTGCCTGTCTCACCTCGGTCTTGTCAAGTTGGAAGCTAATTTTTAAAGCTCTTGATGTGCTTGATAGGCATGTATTGGAGAAGGAGCTTTTAGATGGAAAATTGTAT
This sequence comes from Corythornis vintsioides, assembly GCA_025447755.1. Taxonomy (NCBI): domain Eukaryota; kingdom Metazoa; phylum Chordata; class Aves; order Coraciiformes; family Alcedinidae; genus Corythornis; species Corythornis vintsioides. The sequence goes on along the minus strand of JAOEGS010012637.1, from coordinate 36,734 downwards.
CATCAGTGCTTCACGGCTGTCTCTGCCAGGGCTTGGCCACAGCAAAGGAGGTGCCAACAAACAGGGCTGTTAGGGAGAAAATGATTCTGATACAATTAGAAATAGCATCCTTGGGCCTCAGGTTCTGTATTGTCCTCATCCTTAGATGAAGATACTTCAGAATGCTTATTTGTGGAAGATCTTTCTACTTTAACAGCAGATGATGAGAGCATAAAAGCATTATTGTATTTCAAATAACTACCATGTGTATGAAAACCTCACTTTTATCTACAGTTGTCATGCTTTTCCTTTTTAAAGGGGACAAAGGTAGTTGCAGATGTCTGTAGGGACCCAAAGATGTACACCAGCAGCAATGAGCAAAATTGAAGTATTTACTTGTGCTACAAGCTGCTTGCAGAAATGGAACTACCTTAATTTCAGTTTTTATGCACATAACAAGCTATGATTCTCATAAGTAAGCAAGGGTGATGTTTTGCTGTTTGAGTAGAAAATATACTTTAATTTTGTGAAGGCAAAATGACTCTGTGTGCCAGGGTAGGGCTGGAGCTGGTGCACTTACCTAATGACTTAAAGCTATTTCTCAACCCAACATCCCTGTCTTCTGGATTGGGAATGTAGTTTAATGGCCACAGTAAAGTTAGTAGATGAGAGAGCAAAATAGCTTGTGGTGCCATTGATAGAAATTAAGTCTCCACTGGGTTAGAGATTTGTTGTGTGCTCTGGGGTTGTTTTTAAAGCACAAGGGGATACATCAAGTACTGAGAAATTCAACCTAAGAGTCCTCAGTTTATATACTTTGTATAAGCTGTAGTTCCTTTGCTATTTCCTGGCTCAGAATGGAGAAGTGGAGCACAACAGGAGCACCTGAGAGCTCAGTCATAGCAAGAGGTTGCCTTTCATTGTCTCATGGCAAGGAAGAATGGAGGCATCTGTTTTCATTACACAGAGTAATTTCTGTGCTGCCTTGTGGAGTGAGACTGTGGTTGCTAATCCTACAGCTATGGTTTTTGTAGTGTCCTTGAATTCAGTGGGGCAGAGCTGATCTGCAGGATTGGCCTATCAAAATGGGGCATGGCCTTTTAGACAGGGAGCTAACCTGAGAACTGCAGATCACAATTTGCTCCCCAGCTTTATTGAGGACTTCTAGAGGATCTTTTGGGGCTTTATTTTCAGTGATATTTAACTCCAGCTTCTGCTGACTTTAACTGGAGTTATAAATGTTTATTGCTCTTAAAATATCAGACTGAGCATTCAGTTTGCTCATTTTCCTGGCTAAAAAGTTCAGTTGCTTCCTGGAGATTTGTGGGTTGGTTGGATTCAGTGGGAAGTACCTTGAAAGGCCAAGACAATGTTGGTAGTCAAAATACCAACCAAAATATCTGCCTGCCTCTATCTTATGCAAGAGGCATACCCTGTGGTTACTACCTGCTGATAGTCATCAATTATATCATCCTCCTGACAATTCAGTAGCTTTCTTCTTTCTTTAAGGATTCCTTAAATATGTGCATACAAGTTTCCTGTTAACAATATCCTATTCCTGGCTTAGAGGTGGTTTTGTTTGTTTGGTTTGTTGGGTTTTTTTTCCTCTTTCTTTTGCTCTTTTGAATAACAGCAGCAGCCTCTCCATCACATGTCCAGATAAGAGTTTCAGGAACAATAAGCTGGATGAAATATCTTTATTCTTAACATACCAACTGTGTACACTGACACCTTCGGTGACTGCAATAAAGGCTTCTGCCTCTTCTAGTCAGTGTTTAGACACAACTGATGTATAGAAAATTAATTTAGGAACTTATATTATTGGTGTAAAACTCCAACCAAAAAAAAATCTCTGACCTAAATATTTTAAACTGAAAAAGCTGGTCTGGAGACATCTTTTGTGTTTGGTGAGGGATAGATATTTGGCTACATAGAGATGTCTTTCTCAGCAGCTGCAAAATTAGGAAACATATGCTTTGAGAACACGTGTTTTCAAAATAGTAGCTCAGCTGGTTGCTTGTCTCATCAACACAATTCTAGGTGTTATCAAGACATCTGTATGTTGTATAATTACTGCCTCGACCTCAGCAAAATTGCTGAAAGATACAGTAAATAAACTCTACCTTTATGAATTATGCTTTATTAACATGACAGTTCTTTTTAAAAAATAATGGGCAGTTCCAGGTAAAAGTTGACATGTTTTATTATGCGTTGTGTCGCATATATCTTTTTTTTTTTACACCACTGACTAAGATATAATTGGAGCCGAGCGTATCCCACAGCAGTTACATCACAGAAATTGCAGGCTCTAATCTGTGCCTGTCAGTTGTAACGAATATTATGATGGCTCTGAACACACTGGTTGACTCTTCACCAGATTAAATGGCTCAGTTTATGACCTGAAAACTTGAATGGAAAAAGGAGCCAAGTTGAAACCGAGCCCTCAATTAGCTTCTGCTACAAAACAGAAGCCAGATGGCTGTTTGTTTATTAGAGGTGGTGTCAAGGAGAGACTTGGATGCTTTGGATGCAGCCAGGTTGAGAGGCTCCAACAACAAGCCTGTGTGGCTTTAGTGCTAGATTTGGGCAGAACATCCTGCTGAGCTGTGAGGTCCTCTCACCTCCCCACACACCTCACATTGAAGCACTGTTCTCTGCAAACAGTCCTCTTGTAATCATGGTATTATTTCTATTCCAACTCATCCATAAACTTGCTCTCCTCTACTGCCACTGCAGCTTAGACTATACATCTCCAGGTGTCTGTTCACTAAAGCAAAATGCTCATGTTTTAATTCTTTTGCAAATTGCCTTTCCTGACTCTGTTTCCCTCCCTGCCCCCAAGCACAGAACATGACAGAGGAGGGATATAATCCACTCTCGCCTGGGAGAAAAGAGCATCTTACTGTGCTTGCGAAGCTGTTGGTTTCATTTAGAAATGTAACAACATGTTGTGGATTAATATTATAACTGTGGTAAATGAGAATTGATTTTTCTTTTTCTTTTTCTTTTTTTTTTTTTCTGAAAAACAACAGTGTGGGTGCTGTTTTCATTTAATTTTTTTGTAATGCTTCTGTGCAAACTCAGTATCCATCAGTGTTTGGATTTCTGGGGGGTGTGTTTGTGTGTGCTGCTTGATGATGGTTCCGAGCAGCTGTCAGGTACCCACACAGTACTGGATTTAATATAAAACCTTGGTGTGCTCTTCAGCAATCATAGGTTTGTCATCCTTGCAGCAGTTCTCCTAGATATGGTCAGAAATAACACTATCTTAAAACCATAGAACCATTGGGCTTGAAAAAGACATTTATGGTCATTGAGTCCAACTATTAACCCAAGTCCACCACTAACCTCTACCCTTAAACACCACATCATGTTGCTTCTCCTTGCTTCCCATACTATTTAAAAGTAGGAAGAACCCTGACAGTTTTGTTCCACGGGACCTGTTCCTTGACTGTCACATGGTCCTTGGTTAGCCCACATGGAAGTCTTGCTTCTCCCTTGGTGCTTCTGGGGAAAAACTGACCAAGAAATGATACAGAGGACCCATCAGAGGGTGGTGGACACATCAATGCCCATAGTGGGTAACAAGATTCCTCTTCTTTTGCCATTTTTCCTCACTTAACTTCCAAGATGAGCTTTCTGTAAAAAGACAGCTGAGGACCCCCTGGCCAGAGATCCGAATAAGCCTAGGCAGCTCCTGGGAGCTGTTTAGAGGATTCATACTTCATGTAGCTCCTGCAAGTTCAAACATTGGCTTCATTGCTCTGCTTCCTGCGTCAGCATGCTGATTGTGATACTCAAGTACAGCACAACCCACTCATCAAGAAAAGGGGAAGGGAGAACATTTAAGTTTCATGCCTTGTAGGCATCAGTGGGGGGTTCATGCCCATGTGCTGCCCCTTCATCTGGAGTGAGAGCGAAGTGTTTGTACAAAGATGCAAAGCATATGTAGCTTTTAAGTGAGATTGGCTATGTGAGAAGCATCTGGTGCTCAGTCTTTTAAGGCTGAATGGTACTTGGAGTGTTTGTGGAGGGTGGGGAAGGCTGAATTTTGAAGATTCTTTGGTGGTTTCTGTTGGTCATCCTGGGAGGCCCTGAAGTGAGTACTAGGGAGGAGCTCATTCTGTACCACAAAGTTTAATCAGTGTTCACAGGATAGTTTTGTAGAACAGTGGAGTTCCTTGTACTAAGGAACTATATCATCACAGGAACCCAGCACACTGATTTCTTTGTCTGTGCCAGTTTCTTGAGACTAAACCAAGTTATTGTTGCTCCCTGTGTTCAAACACACAATTAGCTGTATCTATTCTATGCAAAGCAATTCCTCCATGGAGTGTGGAGTTCTTGCATCCCAGCTAAGAGACAAGGAACAAAAAGGATGCAAACTCTTCTGCCCTCAGCTATCTGAATCTGTACTTCATTAGAGGGTCTAACATAGGGTTTGTCACCTGCATTGATGCTCTCAACCACAAGGCCTGTGAACTTTTAGTATCTCTTGTGTGTACACAGATGGGCAGAAGATTTACAGTGCATAGCTTGAGAATGTTCTCAAGCTTACTAGGCATCAGTAGGAACTAATCCTTTATACTGACCAACATTTGAGCAAATGAGGCTTTTTAGAATCTTATTTATGAAATAATCTTATATCAAAGGCAGAAAATCCAGTTGACTTTTTTTATTTTGTTGTTGTTTTGGCTTTTTTGTTTTACTCATTCATCTTTTTCTGTTTCTCTAGTGAAGCTGTGGTCTACCAACTTGGACAACTCAGTAGCAAGCATCGAGGCCAAGGCTAACGTGTGTTGTGTCAAATTCAGCCCCTCTTCTAGGTATCACCTAGCTTTTGGCTGTGCAGGTAGGTAAAGGGGGAGTTGGGCAAAGAGCTGTTGTTTATTTCTTTTTTCTTATTCTCCTTCAAAGATCTGGGGTTGGCTGCTATGTCCAGCACTGTGGTGCAGCTAAAACGCCCCTGAGTAAGAGTTTTCAAGTGTGCTGTCGCCCAGAAGACATCACAGTACCTGGGTGTCAGCTTCATCCTCCAGCCTGCCTTTTTAATTTGGGTGTCTCTGTCAGAAATAAAAGCTCCTGAAAGCAAGTCTAGTGTGTGTATTGAGATCACTATGGCAACCAGGCAAAGCTCAGCTTGGAGAGTCTTTCCGTGAAGTTAATGTGTTAACGTGGTGATAGCTGTTCTTTCTGATGTATAGCAGTGCTCTATAAATACTATAAAGCCATACTGGGAATTTTAACTGGTTTTACCTGAGGTGTGCTGTAAAACAGTGGCTGTGTGTTTCCCTTAGCTGCCACAGCTGCAATCCTCATGAGTGGGCTTGTGTTTTCCTAGGTTGGGCAAAGATAGCTCTTAATGTGTTTTTTGAAGCAGTCAGTGGGGAAGGTGCAATGAACCTTTTATTCACTTAGATTAAATAGTTCTTGGTGATAATACAAAGCTTTGAGAGCAGAGCAGGTGTCGCTTTGGGAGGAAGCAGCATCGTGCTATGCATGCAGCAACTGAAGCTCAGAGGTGCCTATAAATGTTTAACCAACTCTGCATTTTTCTTTCTCCTCGGGGAGTTTTAATGCACTTGTAACTAGATGTTCTGACAACATTTGCTATCTCTGGACTTTAGGAGATATGTTGATCATTCTTGCAACCACAGCTTTGCTATTTCATTTAGGTTTTTCCATTTCTGGACTGGTTCTACTTTGATTGTGACTCATGGGAGGAAAAAGTAAATTTGCATTTTGATACACTGCAAAAAAAATGGATTCAAGTTGGAGTGTAAAATATTGACTTGCTTGACAGGCATCTCACCAAAGTTTAGTGAATTACATGCAAGAACAGAATTGAATTACAATACCTGCTAGCAGCTTCTGAATGAAAGGGGCTATCTGGGAAAGGCTCTAGGGAAAGATAAGAGCACCAGCTCCAAGTGGATCATCCAGTGATGAAAACAGATTTGTAAAAGCACCACAAAACAGAATTCTTCCTGATAAACCAGTGACTGGGATCCCTTTCTACTCAGGAGGCAGAGGGGAGCTGAGGCACAGATAAATCCATGAAGGCTTTTGGATCCATAGGGTACGTGGGATGGAAGTAGACAGGAGTGTCTTCCATCTTCATGCTCATGTCTAACAAACCACGATGGGCTTGTCTTCAACAAGTGTGTTTGGGAAAGAAGCATTAGCAAGTGTGAGGAGTAAAATGGATTTTTTTTTAAATGATTTCATGTGCATTTTTATGGTTTAGAGAATGCTGAGGGGTAAAATGGTGCTTGTACTGGGGAAGGAGGTGTAGGAGGGAGAGAAGATAAAATTTTAAAAGTGTTTACATCTGCTTGAAGCTTGGTAATTAAGTCTCTAAATAAAAATTAAAATGGATATTTAACTATGATTGCCAAAACAATTACGTGGAGTAATTGAACTGATGGGAATGACTTCCCGCAAAGGAGTTCTAATTGATCTTTCAGCCATAAATACATGGGGAAAAATGGTGTATGAAATTAAAAGAAATAATGGAGTCTTGAAAACTGTTGCTTCTGAACTTAAAAAAAAAAATAAATAAAATCAGAGCAAATAAATGAATTAGTGTTTACTTTTGTTGTCCATATAGTAAATGTTTAATGGGTTATGATGGACACAAAGGAGTTTTCTCCTCCATCACTTTCAATTAGTCATCTTTACTCATTTCATTTAGCCTATGGAAAAAGCAAACTTTTAACTAGCATGATTTGTCATGTGTGGCATAAAATTAAAGGAAGAGTCAATGCTGATTTCCTTTAGTAGCATTTAAAAAAAAAAAAAGGCAGGTTGGGCACACTGTCTGGGTCACTGTTTGCCCCCAGCAGACATAAAGATGACCAATGAAAACCACTAAACACTAATTCAGTGACCAGTGGATGATTATTAGAAAGCTGTTTCAGCTCTTTCTTGTCTTGTTCACATGCCAAAAAGATTTCCAGTTTGAAAATTGTTTCAGTTACTTCATCAGTGATTTAGTTGATGGTGGAAGAGCCTAGACTTCCTAGCAAGGCGTTCCCACTTCTGTACAGTATTTAGGCAGAAGTGCTGCTGCTCATCTGTGTACTGTCTTGTTCTTTTTGTTGAGTTTGAGACTTAATGCTACAGATGTGTCTGTGTGTATACATATATATTTATAGTTTAAGACTTGATGAAGTGATTAATGAAATGGTTTGTGGAGGGGTGGAAATATTGGTGCTTAATATTTTATAGAAAAGGAGAAAGTTGGTTTAATATACTGATATTAAGCTGCTAAACATATGAGTTTGATCTCCCCTCTTCTCTGTGTGCAGAAGACTTGCACATGACTTGCTTTAGCAGTGCAAATTTTGATTACAAATCTAACTTCAGTGTATTTTGAAATGATGAATTATTTTTGTCAATTTTCATTTCTGGTTTTTATTTTCTCTTCAGGACCTTTATAACCATCTGTACAACTTACCTTTCTATAAGGTCTTACTCTTTTACATCTTGCTTAAGGAGGTCTTTTCCTCTGCCCTTGACAAAACTCATCTTTGCTGACTTGCATCCATCTCCTCAGAATGACTCTTGGAAATGTTTTTTACATCCATGTATGCTTTTTCATTTGTTGGTACTGCCTTGCCTGTTGGCTCACCTCTGTCCATGATGCTATATTGCATACAGGTGAAATAGTCAGAGATGTATCTTTGTGCTTTCTCTTACTTTCTCCAATTTTAGAACAACTCTTGTACATAAAAAATAAAAAGGTACTTGAAAGTCCCACAGACTTTCATTAACACGACATAAATTAAGGGGAGACTTTATAGTGGCCTTTCAAGTACTTAAAAGGGGCCTACAGAAAAGCTAGAGAGGGACTTTTCATCAGGGAGCATAGGGATAGGATGAGGGGTAATGGTTTTAAACTGAAAGAGGTTAGAATTGGATGAGGAATTTCTTTGCTCTGAGGATGGTCAGACACTGGAACAAGTTGTCTAGAGAAGTTGTGGATGGTCCATTCCTGGAAGTGTTTAACACCAGGTTGGATGGGGCTTTGAGCAACCTGCTTTAGTTGAAGATGTCCTAGTCCTTGGCAAGAGAGGGTTGGAACTAAATGATTTTTAAGGTCTGTCCCTTCCAACCCAAGCCATTCTGTAATTCTGTGAATGATGCCTTCTGAAAAGGACATTATGTGGGTTGGATTTGTGTGGATTCCATGGTCAAACCCTCTGTGCTTCCATGTACCTGTTGGTAAACGCAAGTAGTGATAATGGAAGGATATGCTGTGAGGCTTTTAGATGTAGCCATGGGCAAAAATGTTTCTAGACTGCATATGTCCACATGGAACACTCCTCTTTAGTAGAGAGCACTGGGTTGGATTCAGATGCTGTAGAAAACTGTTTTAGTTGCCACAATAGAAGCAAATCTCGGGATTGCTATTTAATACAGATGATATATATGTTTCTTTTCTGGGCTCTTCACTCTGAAAGCTTTTAGATGACCAGAAGATCATTTGGGTAGCTTAAAACAGAACAAATGAGCAATAAACTGGAAAAAAAAAAAAGCTTATAGAAGAGAGGAATGGATATTTGGGAAATAATTCTCTTAAAATCAGACAGGCCCTTCAGGTGAAAGAAAAGTTAGCAAGTCTGGCTGCATCCTGATAAAATCTGTTGCAGTGGAGAGGGCATATAAAGAAGAAAAGAACCCTTTTGTCTGTTACTTTAATAAAATATTCTATTTGCATGCTTACTGAGTTGAAACATTGGGCAGTATAAACTGTAATCACTGCCGAATACAAAATCAGGTTATTCTGTGGTCTTTTCCTCTTTTTAAAAATAGATAGGGTTTTATCCTGAAATTAGCTATATAAATCAGGACTGAAGTTGTTATTGTTCTGCTTTGGCAATAGCACTGATGCTCTCAAACCATATATTTTCCAGCAGTACCATTTTTAGGAAAAAAAAAAAAAGGTAGAAAATGCATGCAGTTTGCAGCATGAATGTCCACGTTGTGCAGTCTGGGTGAGACCAGACTGTCTAACTCGTGAGGTAAGCATATCTATTGATAGTAGCAATGCTTTATTCCTAGCATGCTGTAATGCTGTCAGCAGCTACCACTGACCTTTTCTTTCTCATATATTAAGCAGAGATCATGTCAGCAAACCTTCAGATTCGAGTTCTTACATTGGATGTCTCATCTTCTTGCATGCTGTATTTTAGCCCTTTAGGACCCACAAATCTATCAGGTTGGACTGGAGGATGAGAGGTTCCTCAGGGGTGCGGGTTGGAGACTACCTGCTCACCAAGAGCTTTTTAGAACAAATGGAAGCAGCAGACAAGTACAGATGGACAGAGGAGAGCAATGGAACAATTGCAGCATGGTCAGAGATTGTGATTTTGCTGGATTAGTTTCAACCTTAGTCAGTCTTGGTCACTGTTTCACTGCAGCATCACAAAATCTTGACAGTGCAAATTCAGATGAAGTCACCGGAGTGGGGAGAACATGGGGCAGTGATGGCTTATTGTCAGTTTTATTCCTTACAGCCTCAGAGGTTGAGGTTTACCTTCACTGGGGATGCTGTATTCCTTCCTACACATTTCCAATTTTGCTTTTCCATTTCTTCCTTCACACTGGCAATTGTGTGGACAAAACTGAATTGCCTTTTTTTCTGGATCAGCTCATGGCATAAATGGCAGCCCCAGACAGGGTGGCACTTTTGGCAGCCTGAACTGAGATCAGAATTGGCTAACAAGAAACAAATCCTCAGCCACCATGAGATTTCCACCACTTGTACAGTGACACCAAACAAGAGCATATCCCAAGACAGTGTTTTTGCTTCCAAGATGGCTTTGCCCTTCCCCAGGAGATTTCTTATGCTATTTAGAGATTTTCCCTGGGCACCGTCTTCAGAATGTCATCGTGCTCTGTTTTTTGCTGCTGCCACCTTTCTCTCATTGAACAACCACACAACTATCGTTACCGATCCACAGCACCCGATGTGCTGAAGGACTCCTGTTGCTATGTCAACAGCTTTGTTTTCATTTGCAACTACTTAGCCACCTCTTAGATCTCTGCATTTCCCTGATGCACCTACAGTTCAAGGTCGCATATGGCTTCTTGATCATCTTGGTTCAGTTTTGTTAATCTACCTGGGGCCCAAGTGGGACCACTATGGGGACCATCTTTGTCCAGAGAAATATTGATTTTTCTGCTGCAGTAACTAGAGCAGTGATTTCTCTTTCCAAACACCTCTCTTTAGAGCTATCCTTTCACACTGCCTCAGATCTGGGTGGTTTGCCTGGCTTGTCACTCTGCTCAAAAGAATGATGCGATATTAATGACCAAGACAGCAGTGTGGCTGTTTGGAAGAGAATTAATGTTTTCCAGCTGAAAGCAAGGTCTTACCTTAATAGATTCTCATGGGGAAGTACTCTGCTCTTTTGAAAGCCTGCAGTGACTCAAAGAATCTGTTTGTACAAGTATGTGACATGTTAAAGGTGGAGTTTAGGTGACTTCTTTGGGCTTAAGCTACAAGATTACCTTCAGCGTATGAATTGAGCACAATGTTCAAAGGCACAGACATAGGTTAGGAATTTATTTTCAAGCCTGTGGAAGAACTTCACAACAGTGCTCAAAATTCAGCCTTTATTAAATGGGTATGGCATGCAACAGCCCAGGACTGGCCCAGTACTTGTATTGGACTTCACCTGCTGGGTAGTTCTTTTTGGTGGATATTCAGTCTTTTTCTAGGCCACAATCTCTGAGGCTATTTTCAGGGTAAGTAGGGAACAAGGGCCATGTTTTGGAAGTGCCTACTTGTCACCTTCACAGTTAAACTCATTCCAGAAATCAAAGGCTTCATTTATTATAACCTTTGAAAGTATTTACAGCACTTCAATCAGTTGAGGGTTGTTTGGTCAAAAAACTTTCACCTTCCTCCAGTGTGATTATAATCCTGTTTCTGTCCCAACAGTCTTTAAGCACTAAGCTTAGCGAGAGTTTCAGTTAAAATTGAATCTTGAAGATTTGACTTTAATGTTATCTCCATGGGGTGCTGGGATGTAAATGGAAGTGAAATACCATACCATACCTTCTGCTGTCTCAGTGAGGACAGTCTTTCTGACACTGGTAGGTGGATCACATTCTGCTTCTGCTCAGGACTGACAGTCAGGAGAACTGCAGCTGTGCTGTGTTGTTTACAGCTACAGTTTTTTCAGTTGTGCAGATACAGGCCAGACAGCTTATTAGAGATGCTACCAAATCAGCCAGGCACTGCACAGAGTCTTCCTGCCATGCTGCAGCTGCTTCCTAGGAAATCACAGAAGGGCAAGAAACCACTCAGAGGCTTGCAGGACATGTTGCATATGCAAACTTCACATAAGCTGCAAAGTTTAAAAGCATCTATAAGGTTGTTTTTTGTTTTTGTTTTTGTTTTTTTTACTTGCACAGAGAACATAATCTGTGATTTGTGTTGGATAAAGCGTTTGCAGTGTATAGCAAGGAACATATAGTGACCCATCGGGACTTTGCTCACTTTATCTCAGAGGTCGTCACACTTCAGTAACAAGTGAGCGAATCAAATGAACTTGAAAAGCTTCATTTGATCCTCTGGAGAAAAGGATAAATCTGTCATTAGCGGAAATGAGTGTGCTAATTGTTTGCTTAAATATTCTTTTCCTGAACATTTTGTCTTACAACTGACGTAGAAGTAATTTAGTCAATGTTATAAAATTCAAATTTAAATTGAAATGAGCCTTGAAATTCAGGAACAGATAGGCAACTCCAACATTCATCTTTCCCTCAGAATACCAAATTGCTCTTGCTATGAGCTGTTGCTGTATCCCTTGGAGTTTAATCCTTTCCAACCTCGGCAGTTTCCAAAGCTGCCTTTTTTCTAGTAGCTTGTTCTAATTGCTCATTGGAATGACATCCTCTGTAATGGCTTCTTGTGTTAGTTCCTGATCAGACTTCTGTGTAGATTAACTGTTCCAGCCTTTTATTTGGGTACTGTGCCCATTTAGACTTCTATAACATCCACTACTCTTCCCATATGAACTGTTGAAGATTGTTACATTGCATGGGAAAATCTGGAACTGGACAACGTAGTGTGGGCTCTCATCTCCAAGGCCTCTTTTCATATTACCTGAGCTTCTAAGCATTGAGTGGTTAAGAGAACAAGTTTTTGAACATTTGGGCTAGGTTCCTTTAAAAGTCCCTATTAGCCATTTGATTCTCAAGGTGATGATGAAAAGAGCTGTAGATGTGTGCACAAATCTAGTCACTCCTCATGTGATGTATTCCATTGCCTGGCTAGAGTGTACATGCTGCTTTGCCACATTTCATACCTGTGTATCATTATGTGCTTTCTTGTGCTTATTTCCATGTATGCATAAAACACTATACCTTTGGGAGTTTGCTTTAAGAGTTCTGTCAGAAGCTTGAATAGTAGTGATTGTGGCACTATATTTAATATCCATTGTCTCTTCCAGTGGAGTCTGCTTTGAGGGCACTTCCAGTCATGAATTGGATCACCATCTCCAGAAGCTAGTTTTATAGAAGAAAGAAGTTTTATATTGCCTCAGGCTAGTGAAACAAAGTTCAGTTTTGGACCAAAATTGGGTTTGACTGGTAATTGGATAGCTGAGGGGAGGGCAGTGGATGTGGTATTTCTTGACTTCAGCGAGGCTTTTGATATTGTCTCCCATGGGATCCTCACAGCCAAGCTTAAGAAGTGCAGATTGAGTGATTGTGCAGTGAGGTAGATTGGAAACTGACTGTAGGACAGAGCCCAGAGAGTTGTGGTCAGTGGATCAGTCTGGCTGGAGGTCTCTGACTAGTGGCATCCCCCACTGGTCAGTACTGGGTCCAATATTATTCAATATATTTATCAATGACCTGGACAAAGGGCTAGAGTGACCCTCAGCAAGTTTGCTGATGACACCAAACTGGGAGGAGTGGCTGACACAGCAGAAGACTGTGCTGCCATCCAGAGAGACCTGGACAGACTAGAGAGCTGGACAGGAAGAAATTTAATGCAATTTAACAAGAGCAAGTGTGAAGTGCTGCATCTGGGGAAGAACAACCCCATGTATCAGTACG
>JAOEGS010012637.1:0-13456 GCA_025447755.1 Corythornis vintsioides | reverse complement strand
CCCCCCATCTCCCCTCTCTCGTTCCCCTGAAGAAGCCCCCCCCCACCCTGCTTGCCTTGTTTCCCTGAAGAAGCCCCATCCTGCCACGGCCACCATTCAGCCCAATACTACCACGGAGAAGCTCCCCATGCCAGTCTGATGGCAGTTGCTGTAGCCTAATCGATGTAAATCTAGTTATCTCTCCAACCACATGGGATTTGGAGACAGCTGGGTGGTGTGTGTACGGCTGAGCGCCCTGCTTTGAAATGCTGTGCAAATACAAAAATAACCATAGCTGTTGCCATTTAAATTCATTTCTAAGTAATCTTTATGATAAACTTCCATTTGTGGGGTGTTATTTCAGTGGGAGGAGGGTCAGAGCAGTTTTCAGCTGATGTCTGAATATTGCAAGTTGCTTGGTGAGAAAGCGTCCAGCTCGGTTTCCTTGCATCTCTGTGGCCTTCCCACCTTGCACTTCCAGCATAGCAGGGCATAATTAAATGAAGTTCAGCATAAAGGCTGAAAGTCAGGAAGGGGGAAGCTTATTAACCTTATTGAGCTGGAAAAAGCTCTGGGGATGTTTGGGGCTTGGATCTCATGGGGTTTTCTAGTCTTATTTTTTCCATCATCTTAGGAATTGACATTTAGCTGTGCAGAAAATAAAATATATTGCTAATTCTGTTGCAATCCCTTTTATGTGGTTATGGCAGTGTGGCACATCTGTGAATTAAATCTTAAGAATAACTGGAATTTAGTCTGTTCGCTCATTAGCAAAAATGCTAATTCTCCCATGATTGGTAATAAAATCAAAGGAGAGAAGGGGAAAAAAAATTAATACTGAGGTTACCCATTTAGAGGAAGCTTGAGAAATTTAAGCCCTATTTTCCATGGTTCAATTTAAGTAGGAAACAGACTGAGTTTTTTGTTGTGAGTTCTCCAACAGTTTTCTGAGAGGGGACAGCTTGATGAAGGAGAAGGGGGTGCAGGGAATGAGAAGGCAATTGGAGAGGCCAGGCATGGAGCCAGGAAAGCAGGCAGGAGAGGCAGGAGTCCTTTTTAGCTGCTGGCCTGCACGTGGGTCAGGTGGGGTTTGAGGGGGACGCATGCATGTGCACACACACGAGTGCACCTTTTTCTTGCGCCGAGTTTTTGAGAGGCTGCTTTGACCTTCCAGGTTGAGTTTTGGGGTCATGTTAAGAAGCCTGCTTAGAGATTTCTTTGCTCTAATGCAGATGGTTTATCCTAAATGAGGCTTTCGGTGGGATGTAGAATCTGCTAGGAGGGCTTTTATTGCGAGCTGACTTTAGAGGTCCTGAGCATCCTTCTCAACTGATGAAACATTTCCCCTTCTCTTTCTCACCTCCAGATCACTGTGTTCACTACTACGATCTTCGCAACACTAAGCAGCCAATCATGGTGTTCAAAGGGCATCGCAAAGCCGTCTCCTACGCTAAATTTGTGAGCGGGGAAGAAATCGTCTCTGCGTAAGTATTGACTTTTATCTGGGCTAAAAACCTCTGTAGCCTTTGCTTTTCTGCGCTCTCCGGTGCCGCCGTGTGAGTTCACTGGCGTGGGTGGGTGCTCTTGCTTGCTGCTGTGCTTTTGGGAAGCTGATCGTTGCTTTCTTCTTTTCTTTTCTTTTTTTTTGGTTTTGGTTTGGTTGGGTTTTTTTCCTAAGACAAAAATAGAAATTCATTCTCAGTGTCACTTGGCTCTGCTCTGTCTTGTGGTGCTAAAATGCTTAAGAGGAATGTGAAGACAATTAGATGCAGCTCCTGACTACAAGCCCTGACTTTAGGAAGCTGCAGGTCCTTTTTCAAAGGGCTGTGAGTGCTGACAAATCTTCTGTCCAGGGCTCTGCTGTAGAGAAGGCTTCTGGCAAAGCCCTGAGGATGCCAATCTGTAATAGAATGCAGCTGATGAGTGACAGAAGAGATCAAATCGTACTGCTGTGTCTGAAGAGGAGGTTTAGCTCTAGCCTGAAAGTAACTCAAGTAGGACTGACTGATGTGTTTTCTGGTAACTTATTAATCTGTGCTGTGAAGGCCCTTTTTAGGATTATGCTTGAGTTGGAATGTAGGCAAGGAGAAGTTGTGGTTTTGGTCCTAATGGGATGCAGCTTTTCAGCCAGGGTAGATGAGAAGGTCTGCCCTGGACACTCTGAAGAATAATATTCTACAGATTCCCTTCAGTTTTATAGCCATCTGTGGCTGCCTCAGTCTAGGTAGGTTTTTTTTTAGTTGCTTAGGAATGAGGATGTCTGCCAGTTCATGTAGTGACAGCTTTAAATGACTGGCTACAAACTTCTTCAATGAATTAGAGGTGAGCCACAGTGGAGAAAATGAGCAACTTTGGGGGGCTGCAGGGGAAGCTTTGATCTCCAACACATTTGTGTTTAACACCCGAGGGCAGCAGGGATGGATCTCGGGGGTAGATCCTAGTCCCAGAAGCTACTCCTGCTGCCTTGTACCAAACTGATGATTATCTAGCTTTGCTCTGCCCATGTTCTCACACAGCTTGCTCTAGAAGCCTCCAGCCAAAGCAGAGCATCTTGAGGTGTGTTCAGCCTGCTAGTGAGTTACTCTGAGCTGAGTATGATGGAAGATTCCCTGGTGGCTTTGAGTATGGTTTATATTAAATCAGCTTCTGTCTTCTTATTTCCATTAACACTGTAACTCTATAAGGGTGCAAATTCATACCTAAAACACAGAGAAAATTAATTTTAATGCTTTGAACCAAATCTGGGTAAGAAGAAAATTGTTCAAAGAAGCAGGAGGAGGCTGGGAATGTTTTGGTCATGATCAAATATATTATCATTTGTGGGATGTTTTGGGACAGAATGGTCCTGTTCTGCTTCACCTGACCATCTGAGAAAGTTTATCCCATAGTCCTGGGTGGATTATTGACAAAGCTGTCAGAGCTGGACAGGCAACAACAGGGTGAGCAGATGTACTGGAGGGTTCACCTATCTTTTTGTGAGTGAACAGAAAGAATCATCAGAGTGAGCAGGTTATTCTTCATGTCTTTCTCTTGCAAATTGTGGAAAGGAGACAGCAGAAGTGGTCCCAAAAATCAAGCACTGATTTCATCTAACAATTGTATGTATATTCAGATTCTATAAGTTTCTAGCTAAAGCTGTTTTATAGATTGTGCTGATTTACTTTGCCTTGTAGAGTTAGGTTTTGACCTCAAGGGTGTTCCAAGCTGCCTAGTATTTAGCACAACACATTGATTGCAGCGCTGATTTACGGAGACAGCTTTAACAGGGCAGCACATCCATGATGAAACCAGAAGAGCAATGTAAACCCAGCAGAATCATTTGCCTTCTCCTCTCCCTGGTGGTCCAATGGCAGATTCTTTCTTTCTTTATGTCATGCTTACCCTAAACAGTGAAAATGTGGCTAGAGCTTGGTGGGAAGCCGTTAACAGTAAAAACATTCCATTAGTAACAGGCTGTAAGTGTTTTTGTTTTAATGAAGAGATCTAGAATGCATGCTACTGAAATATAGGGGTTAAGTGCCTATATATATGAGGTTGTCTCAATGTGTTAGCTAACAGCAGAAGCTGTCACAGGAATCTGACAGCTTGTAGACCAGGGATTAGTCTTTTGCTGCTTTGCCCTGCCTTCAGTAAAGTTTTGCTTCCAAGCAATTCTGAAGCTTTTAAAAGCTGTGTTTTAAAAATATGCTGCCCTAACATCATGGAAGGTACTTGTACACTGTACTTGTGGGCCAAAAACGCTGTTACCTATGCTACTTTTTGTCCTTTATGACCTATGTGCTAGTAAGGATTAGAGAAGAGAAGGGAGAGTGAGCATCTAGGGTGGGGATGGATGTGGAACAACCATCAGGCAGAGAAGCTGAATACTCTAGGCCGCCTGCTCAAGACCTGGGACTGTGTACTTCTGCTTAAGCCACAGTATTACAAATCAAGTTCATACCTTTCTTCTGATCTGACCTCATACTACTATTACAAACAACAAATCTCACTGCCTTATCTCTCCTTTGTCATTCCAGCTGTCATTGAGGACTGAGATAAGGTTTTTGTGGTGCAGCATGAGGTGCATCTCTTGTTTTGTGCTGTATTTTTATGTATATATAATATTGCTACAAGGTTAATGTCTGAAATTTTTGGTAATATTTGATGGATGTTAAGTGGGTTTTTTGAGGGTTTGGGGTTTTTTTTCCCCTTCAACTCCAAGTATTCAGAAAGCAGCAAGGTTGGGTGACACACCCTGAATGAGGGGAGCATTGCCTGCCACTCCTCCTTCCTGCCTGAGAGGCTGACAAGTCCTCCTCCCATTACCTTTCAAATTTGAGATCCAAACATCACTGGTGCTTTCCTCGAGGGTGGCTTCATGGAGCTCTGGCCTTACTGCATCAGGAATTGTTCCTGTACTGTGGAGCATGTCACCATAAGCCAGTGAATTCTAGAATATCGGAGCCTGGCAGTTTCTGGAGTATAACACCTGTGAAATGAGAGGCTCACGGACCCTCAGGTTTGAGGGAAGAAATTAATCCTCTGTCTCCTGGAAACCTGGGATCTTCCTATTTCAGTTTAGCTCTGTCAGGCAGACCTCCAACTCCTTTCTTTTGCCAAAGGGAAAATGTTTGCTCACAGTAAATAGAAAAGCATTTTGAAGGCAGGTGTGTTTACATATGGGGGAACAATGGAAAACATCAATTTTGATTTAATCACAACAGAGTTTGTATAATTTTAATAGTAATATTTAGCTTGGCTTCCAAGGTGAAAAAAGTGGAAGTCTGAGGTCTGTATCCATGTAGCGTGAATTACATGTGAGAAAAGCACATCAATTTAATGCTACTCACCTCTGAGCCCCCATCAGTGTTTATATGTGGCTGTTTAATATTGGACAGGAGGCAGGGAATGTGCTTTCAGGGCAGCTGGAGAGGGAGGAGTCTCAAGTTCTGTAACAACATGAATGAGGTTTACAGCCAGCACAGGGAAGGGAACAGATTTTGCCCATGCTCCAGAGGTTTGAAAAGTAAAGAAAAATTAATTCATGTCCTGGATCTGGAGGAGGCAGTGATAGCTCAAATACTGTACAGTTCAGTGGAGGACTCTCCAATTGATATGAAGAAGGTAGAGTAATACTTCAAAGAAGTTGTTGCTGGGTTTTGTTTTTTTATTCAAACACATAATGCGTTTTGACAAGCTTCTGAAATAACTTGATACTTTTTTGAGCTCAAGCTGAGTTGCATGTGATTGAAAGCAGGATAAATCTCCTGGAGTGCACTGAGATTTCCTACGTTTACATTGCAAGTAGGGTGTTAAGGAGCAGGGTTGCAAGCAAGGAATTCCTGCCATATGGCAGCAGGGTAACTTCAGGTGTTGTTTTTCAGGTCAACAGACAGTCAGCTGAAGCTGTGGAATGTAGGGAAGCCTCACTGCTTGCGCTCCTTCAAGGGTCACATCAATGAGAAGAATTTTGTAGGGCTTGCGTCCAATGGAGACTACATCGCCTGTGGTGAGTACAGCAGCATCCCGACAAACGCTAACGGGGCTCCTCGGAGCTGGTGCCTGTCCAGTTGCAAAGCACACTAGCTATTGTGGCATTTTAATAGAGGATTATTGTGAACTTGCACCCTCCTTCCCTTCTCAAGGAATGTTGTAGGGAGCCTTGGGCTGAGGGGGTCTGTAGTTGGTTTTCTCCTGTTTCAGATGAGTTCTTTGTATATGATAATTTCGACTTGCTGTCACCAAAACTTAGCCACTAACAGAATTTTTGTTGAAATTACTTCTGTCAGCTGATAAACTTAAAGACACATCTATTCATCTTTCTAAGGGAGGACAGTAGCCTGGACCACATGAGGGTCCTGTACTTGTCACTTAGTACCACATTCTGCATGGCAAAGCAGTAACATTCTCATGAACAGATCCCTGGAAGACTGACTCATCTTCAGGCAGTTACCACTTCAGCAGTTTCTTTCCTTTCACTGCTTAAGTTGGCCTGTTGAACCTCTGTAAATCCACAGGTCTTGGTGGGAAAAGCAGTGACAGGCTGATAGCTGTGGAATGAGCAGGACAGCTGTGCCAGCACCGAAGGGAGGACCTCATCTTGTGTAGTCTCTGATCTCCATACAGCTTGCAAGGCAGAAATTGGGATGGATTTCTAAATAAAGCCTGCACGCTGTCTGCTCTCTCTTACTTAAACCTCCACAGACTGAACTGTCATACTTGATTATGGCAAGCAAAACTGTGACAGTGCTACCTACCTGCCTCAGTAACGCCAAGCAGACTGGGAGCAGCCAGGTTTCATGTGGGAGTGTAGATGCTCTGCTCAAAATTCTCTGCTCTAAGGAAGCAATGGAGGGACAGTTGCGACCTGTCTGTTCAGCAGGTCCCTGCATACTGCTCTTGTAATGAAACCGAGTCCTGTTATTAAGCATTGTGAAAGCTTGCTGTGGAGCACTTCCAGTTACCAAGGCACCACAAGTGTGTTGATAACTGCGCAGAGATGTCTGGTCTTGTCTTCAACAATGAAAGAGCTAAGAAGCTGTATTTCCGTTCCTGCTACCAGAACCTAATCTTGTGTATTTTCTTATTTCTAGGAAGTGAAAATAATTCCCTTTACCTGTACTATAAGGGCCTCTCAAAGACACTGCTGACATTCAAGTTCGATACAGTCAAAAGCGTCCTGGACAAGGACCGGAAAGAAGATGACACAAATGAGTTTGTGAGTGCTGTGTGCTGGAGGGCACTACCAGATGGGGTAAGCTTTTTGCTCAGGCACCCAGCTGGGTGTAAAAGTAATGCCTCCTGCTTGCTCGTGAAATGGCATTGCTGAGGCTTTGACTGCACTTGGTATTTTCCCATTTCTGGGTATCACAGATCGGCACTAGAACAGGAAGATCTGCGGGGCGCCTGGAACACTGGGGGAAAAGGGGCTGCTGTGCTCTTAACTCTTCAACCTGAGCATTTGAATTTCTCTCCTGGGTGTCCAAAATCCCAAAAGCCATGTTGTATTTCTGGTGCTTAATGGGGTGCTTTTTGTGGTTGCATTAACAGGTTCCTTTTTAGTTTCTTTAATGAAAGCACCTGCAGATACTCACTGTGGAGCCTTATCTCAGTGTTACAGTGTTTGAATGGGCTTGCTCATTGAAATACAGCCCCTGTATTTAGATAAGTAGATATGCAAAGGAGGTGAGCCCAGGCTACAGTCACCTCAATGACTGTTCCAGTGACACTTAATTCACAGATGTAGCATGTGTACTAATGCTGCAGGCAGACCTGATGCAGCTTTTGAGAGAGCAGCCTTTTGGTGCAGGGCTTCTCTGGAGAGCAAAACACTGCTTTTAAATTCAGAGTGTTCTTGATGAACCCTTTTCCTAAAAAAAAACCCAAACAAAACGAACACCTTAGACATGTAGCACTCCTGTATGTACAAGGGTTTGCAGATCAGATACTCAATGAGCTTTCTGGGAGGGAGAGGAAAGGAGATCTCCTAAATAGAGGCTTCCAAGTAGGTAACATGGAGTGTTGCTTAATTGATGTCCTGAGGTGTTGCATTCTCAAAGATGGTGTTTTGGAAGAGTAATGTCTACCAGTCTGCTTCTGTATAAAGAATCTGCCTCCACAACTGTGATTCAGTTGTCACTGGCACAAACTCACTTCAGATAGACACTTCTGAATCAAAACAAAAATAAACCCAGGTGTCTGCAACTGTGCTTTGGATTTAAAACTGAAAAGTGGATGGTTGTGGTATGAACGGTGAGACTTGGTGATGTGGGGTGACCAGCTTCTTTCTGGCACTTAAGAGGATTTGGTTTATATACAGATATCATGTCTCGGATGAAGAGTAGCTGTTGAAAGTTGCATAATCAGTCTTTACTGGATAAATAAGTGTTGTGGGAACCTGTGTGTCCAGAAATGTCCTTCCCTGAATTGTCTTCACTACTGTGTTTCTGTGTTGGGGTGTCCTGCTCACTGACCTCCTGGGCATCTTTTCTACAGGCAACAGTGATATCTCACCTCAGTGTCATTTCTATTGCTGTCCTCTCTTTATCAGTCTTTTCACTGATTAATGTGCTTGAGTCTGATAGACCTCCTGCTTGAGCAACTGAGAAACTTCTGAGCAGTAACGAAGGGCTGTCAAACAATTCTTTATCCCCAGTATGAAAAAATGCAATAGTTAAATCAGACCCATCAAGATTGCACCAAATAAAGCTCAGGCTACACCTCATTAAGCAACATTCAGAATTCATCACTATTCTGATTTTTTTTTTTTTTTTTCTTCCCATCGTTCCTCTGCTTTTCCTTGGGCCACATCTAAATTAGCCTGTTTCTCCCATGGCAGCCACAGTACCTGGCTCTCTTTCTTAAAGCAAGCAGCAAAAAGCTGCCCGTGATCTGAGAGCCACTGGCCAAGTGGTTTGCTTCTGTGTTTTACTGCTGCCTGTGCTGCATGCCATCCTGCTCCATGTACCGAGCAAGTGGCCTCGCTTTCTTTTGCTAAGAGGTCTTAATGCTTCCCTGTGCCATATCCCCAGCCCTCCTGAGATGAGAAGTGCTCTTCACCGATGCAGCAGCGCATTCTTCTCCCCTCTTGTACCAGTGCTGCGCTCCACTTCCATCTGAGACTTTGCTTGTGTTCTTACGAAATTAAATTACTGCAGAGCCAAAGGTCATTTATGTCCACAATGCCCTACTCAAATGATGAAACTCTTCTGTTCTCCATTGTGATAATGTTTCTTAAGTTTAGCATTTTAAAAATTATTTTTCAAATGAGCGTCATATAGTTGGTGGATGAAAAGCTGGACGTGACCCAGCAGTGTGTGCTCACAGCCCAGACCAGGTGATATCTTGTCCTGGGCTCCATCCCCAGCAGTGTGGGTAGCAGGGCAAGGGAGGGGATTCTGCCCCTCTGCTCCCTGTGTTCTAAGGAGACCCCCCTGGAATGCTGGGTCCAGCTCTGGAGTCCTCAGTATAGGAAACACAGAGACCTGTTGGGGTGCCACAGCAATGCTGGGAGGGCTGGAAACCCTCTTCTGTGAGGCCAGGCTGGGAGAGCTGGGGATAGTCAGCCTGAAGAAGAGATGACTCTGGCAAGACCTTTTTGCAGCCCTTCAGTACTTCAGGAGGCCTGTCAGAAAGATGAGGACAGACTTTTTTTCAGGGCCTGTTGTGATAGGACAAGAGGTGATGATTTTAAACTAAAAGAGGGGAGATTGAGACTGGAGAGGGGCAAGACGATTTTTTACACTGAGGGTGGTGAGACTCTGGACCAGGTTGCCCAGAGAAGTTGCTGATGCCTCATCCTTGGAACCGTTCCAGGTGAGATTGGCTGGGGCTCTGAGAAACCTGCTCTAGTTGCAGATGCCACTGCTTAGTGCAGGGGATTGGACTAGATGACCTTGTAAGGTCCCTTCCAACCCAATCCAGTCTATGATCCTATGATCTATATGAGCTTACCTAAAAGCTGGTGTGCTTTTTAATGATGCTCGGATTAACTAAAGAAGGCCTTTGCCTTGCAGTGCTGTCAGCATCTGTGGGAGCTGGGGAAGCCACAGCTTATTTCTGGCTTAATTGCAGACTTTGATCCTGGGTGACTCACTCAGCCTCAGTTTCTTTAATGATGAGAGTTACCACACATACCTTTCCCTGCGGGCGGTGATCGGCCTGCTCTTCGAAGTGTGCCTTGTGTCAAAGTAGCTCCAGCTGTGCAGAGCCCAGCGCAGGCTGGGAAACCTGCCCCAGAGCTGCAGGAAGCACAGCGAGTAATCTCTGCAGCAGTGGGCATGCTGCTCTCTGTGCTGGGTCAGGTCAAAGCTATCTCACTTGTGTCTGTGCACTGGTCATTGGGCAGGAGCTTTGGTCTGCTACCTGGAGTGTTTCTGAACCAGGAGATGCAGGTACCATGTTCCAGCCCTTCTCGAGGGCTCCCCTGTGGAGCAAACTCTCTCCTCGGCTTCCCCATGGTGTTGCTCTCAAGGATTGTTCTTTAATTAACCTTTCGAGATGAGTAAGTTTTGGATCTGTCAGTTATCTTGGGAAGCATGAGTACATGTACTCCTTCACTTCATGCACTTAAGTGCAAAATCTTGTCTCCTAATTAAAACTTTGCTAAAACTTTCAGATGAAATGTCATTGATTCTTTTGTAAATCTATTTTTATGTAATTCAAGCTTTTACTTCCTCCTGAGCCAAAGTCAAGCTGTGCCAGCAGCCCTTGCCAGAACCTGTATTTATTTATTTTTTCCCAACCCACCACCTCTGAGTTGGTTTTTCCTTCACTTATGATGAGGCAGGGACCTTTTTCTAGAGCTGTCACCTTTCCAACCACAGAGATCTAGCCACCGCCACCTTTCCACCTGTGTCAAAGCCATAACAAGGGAGCGAAATTGTTCCCTCTAAGTGCTTGTTAGTATTTTGCATCAGGCTTACTCACTTTTCAACTCTCATGTAATGTTTAGAAATAAGCACTAGCTTGTAGGCTGATTGTTTTGTTAGACTCCGGAAAAAAGACCACACTTTGAGTACTGTGTTCAATTTTGGTCCCTGCTATACAAAAAACCTGTGGACAGGTTGAAGAGGGTCCAGAGAAGGACCACAAGGATGATAGGAGACTGGGAGACCTGTCATATGAAGAAAGGCTGAGAAAACTGTTTATTGAGCCTTGAGAAGAGAAGGCTTAGGGGAGAGCTTATTCCCCTGTACCAGTACATAAAAAGGTTGCTACCAAGAAGATGGGAGACTCCCTTTTTACAAGGAGTCTCGTGTAAAAGACAAGGGATAAAATGGATACAAGTTACTCTGATTGGACTCGGTAATAAAAATTTTCACCATGAGAACAATTAGTCCTTGGAATAATTTCCCAAGGGAAGTGGTAGATTTCTCTCCACTGGCCAGTTTTAAGCCTCAGCTTGACTATGTATCTTTTATTACTTAAAAATTTTAATTGTATATTTTATTATATATATTATTTTAATTTTTTTTTAACCTTGAAAGGTTGGACTAGATGTTCCTTGAGGTGTCTTCCAACCTGATATTCTATGACCAAGTGAACATAAAAAAACAAGCAAACAAACTTCTCAGCAGGTACGTTAGGAAGAAACCTTTCCTACACTGCTTTGGGTGCTGTTTTGAGCAAAAGTAAAGAGACTGTCTATAAATAAGTGCTATTTAAAACTAGTCGTTTGTGGGGAACATGAGTTAGACACAGGGATGTCTTTCAGAGCCTTCCCTGAACCATGTCCTTTTGTTTCCTAAGCCAAGAATTTTATAATATACCTGCACCATTCTTTGTTTCTGGCACCTTGGCAAGATTTAGCCAGCTCAATTTGAAATGTGAATCTGGTCTTGAGATTAGAAAAGATATTGTTCTGTTTCATTAGCATGTAAGCAGATAATGCTCTGGCACATAGGAAGGTAGTGACAGCAATGGTAGTACCTGACTGCAACTAGTGGGTAGAGATGTTTCATCTGTCTTGGATGGGTCACTCCAGTTACATCTAGGTATGTGAACTGGAGGAGATTGGTTTGTATCTTTGTTTTCCCATATGTGTTCTACATGATGTTTTCCCCTTCCAGGACACCTTTCATTTGGACCTGCTTTGCCATACTGAGAGTGTTTGAGGTGTGCCTCATACAGCTCTGATAAATAATTGCATCTCAAGTAGCCCCTTTCCCAGTCATGGTTAGTGTTTCTCAGAAAGAATCTGTCAGAATTGAAACCAAGGCTGAACCTGCTCCCAGGACGGTAGAAAGGTATTACTGCTGAACACAGAAGCAATTTGATTATGTAGATTAAGCATAGCTCAATCTATCATAATCACTGCAAAGAAGCCATTTAATTTTGTACCTGTTTGCACGAGTATTCGTTACTGCCGATAAGCAGGTTAGCTGGGGAAAGATTTCTCAAGCAGAAATGTCAAGGCTTTGATACCAGTGAGGAGATGCAGATAAGAGCAGGAGAATGCCATGCAAATTAGCTTAGGTGAAGCTCTAGGTGCATGCATTTATTTTTTTTCTTTTAGAGGGACAAAAAGGGGGAAATATCAAGTGCAGCACTGCATATCCTAACCAAGTCATCTCACTACAGCAAGAGGTTGGGTGGATGGTGGTACATGCTGGATGGATGTAGAGGTCTCCCGGCCCTTGGGAAGAAGCCTCTCCAAGCAGTGGAGTGACAGCACTAGGAAAACATCTCTGCATGACATGGAAGAGCAGAATCCCATGGATGTGTTTTCTCACCTTATTGTGGTTTTTCAAGTCATTTCAATATAGGGGAGTCTTGAAACAGTCATCTAGCCACTAATGAGAGTTGCAGGCTCAGGGACTTTGGGTTCCAGGTTGCCTTTAGGCACTGTCATATGATGGAAGTATCTTCATAATTAGTCTTGCATCTCTGAACTTCCCTTTGTTTAATCTAAGAGGATAGCAATGGTCCCTTCCTGTAGGTTTTTGGTGCATCTCTTCAGAAAACAAGTTTTTCTGTTTGGTTTTCCTTGCCTCTGAATATCCAGCTTTACTTCATAATGATTTCTGACTTGAATTATTTAAATAGAAACTTGTAATTGTGCCACAATAAGCTGGTCACTTAATAGGACCGTAATCTTACTGATGAAAAGTAGCCATCCTTTGTTTCCTAGTAGCCTAATAAATGGTACACAATGTGCACAGGACCTAGTCAAGGACTCTGATAATTTGCAGTCAGCAAATTGGCTCCCTTCACTGGAATTAATTTAGCCAGTACAAATTATTTCGGGAAGTGATTCATTGCCATTTTAAAGCACTAATTAATTTGGATGACTTATGAACATTAAAAATGAAACCTCCTTTGTCATTCCCAGATAACCAAATGCTTATTCAGTGTCATTCTTAAGTAACTTGTATTGACTGTAACTACATCTCTTATAACTTGAAATATGAATTCCACTGAGGTTTGGGGGGTGGCACAAGTGTAAGATTTGATATTTTGTTGTTCTGCTTCACTGATGAAATTTTGAAGTCTCAAAATCAGAGAATTTTGACTTCCAGATTCAACATTGTTTTATTTTTGCAGCCTCTTCAACTAGTTGTTCAGATGTCAGTTAAGATGGATCTAGTCAGGAATCTAAAGCTTATGAGAAATGCCTGCCTGGAGGGCTCAGACAAGAGAAGTCCCTCGCCAGCCTCTGCCACCAGCTGTGGCACAGGTAGCAGTGCGAGTAGCTCCAACTGCAGTATTTTTAGGGAGGAAACCTGCTGTTTTCTGACTCATCTGTTCTTTTCTAGATGAGGGCTGGCCTTGTAGCATTTGTGTGCAGCATCTCTCAAGTCAGTATTCTTTCAGGTTAATTCTCCACTGCAGTACCACTGGAGCTACTGTTTCATGCTGGAAACACGATAGACTTCATCTTCTCTCTTGTTTTTGAGACAGCAGTTTATGGGAGATTGAGATTGATTGGCTTTTTAGGACAAGGAAAAAAAAAACCAAATCCAACTGCCCCCACCCACCCCCCCCCCCAAGTAAAACA
>JAOEGS010012636.1:21133-41290 GCA_025447755.1 Corythornis vintsioides | reverse complement strand
AAGAAAAGAAAAGAAAAGAAAAGAAAAGAAAAGAAAAGAAAAGAAAAGAAAAGAAAAGAAAAGAAAAGAAAAGGAAAGAAAAGGAAAAGAGAAAAAGAGGAAAAGAAAAGATGGATCACTGGCAAGTTCCTCACACAGTAGGCAGCTTCCACTTCCATCAAATTCCACTGGACTAGACAGGTCAGTTTTCCAGCTCATCAGTGAAGATGACACGTTACCATTCCCTTGCCTCCCCACAGCATCTGACTAATTAAGACATGACATATTTGTGGAATAGCCAAACCTACCAGACAATGTTTTCCTTTGTATGTGTGTGATAAAAATCACCTTGAGTTTCAGTTGGTTCACTGTGTCCTTTGCAAAGGGGTGGAAGTCCAAATAAGCATGGCCCTCAGAGTCTTGAAGATGTGTGACCACGTTACAACTAATGGTCTTTATCCACAGTGGGAACCCAGCTCACATATTAATAGTTCTAAAAATCCCATCCATTTGCCCTCCCTCTCTTTTCTACAAAAGAGAAATCAAAAACCTGAACACTAACTCAGAGAGGGTTTTTTTGCTTTTTGCATTCATGTTGCTTTCCATGGAAGCATACTGAGTTTTTTGCAAAATGCCTCTTGTTTTTTTTTAATTTTTTGGCTGGTTTTGTATTTGTGAATTCACCTGATGGTTTAAAATCTCAATAAGCATGAAGAAGTATTGGGAAATATTTCTGAACTGAAAAATTTTTGCTCCTTGGAAATCCTGCAAAGTTTATTTAAATAAGCTAACATTGGCAATGAAGTTATTTTGAATTAAAATATTGTGATTACTTTTCACAATGAGCTCAGGATACTCAAACCACATTTCCTGCCCCCCTCATTTATTTATTTTTTTTTTTAATTTGAGAGATTTGCTGAAACTGACTCTCTCAAGCAGTTCTAAGATTAACTATTAGCATATTTTCCATGAGAAGATACGTTGGAGGAAAATAAATCACTGGTGCTCACTGACAAACAGTAGAATATAACCCCCAAAAGTTAATCCAAAACTTTGGGAAATTTCCTAAAGGCACTGCAACAAGTCTAACTTCTTCAGTATGGGTAGCCCAAAGCTCAAAGGTAAAGCAATCTGTAGGAAAATAAAAAGAGATCTAAGAATCTGTCCTTGGATAGAAGTTTCAAAGAGTGATACAGTGACGTCATCATCTGTCGTGTAAGCTCTGGAAGCCAACATCATGAGAAACTAGTGATTTCCAGAGGAAAACCATCAATGCATTAGGGAAATACCTGATCAATCTTTATGTAGCTTTTTTTTTTTTTTTTGCTTCCTTTCTTTTGCCACATTACCATACTTGCACTCCAACTTCAGCTCCACTTGCTTGGTAAGATTCCTGAATCTCTCTGTGCCATGGAATTCCAGATCATATGGGAGGATTATGAACGCCAACGTGATTTATGTAAACCAGCGTGCAACCAGCTCTCTAACTATCTATTACACTTGATGTTAAAAACTTACAAGGACAACATTCACAAGATGCTATTCCAGCTGCCAGGTCGATGTCTGAAGACTGGTTTCAAAAACTGCAGAACAGTTTGGGTTGAAACCATGCACAATCTTGTGTCAATTTGAAACAGATTAAATACCTCATCTTCATTTTAACTCGTCAGTGAGAAGGAAAATGGAGGAAGGGTTTTTTAAGAGAAATTACGATTTTTTTAAATCTTTTTTTTTAGTATCTCATACTACCTAGAAGTAGTCCAGCTGAAAAATAAAGTGGGAATGTTTTGCAGCAAGTTCCCTCTGTACCTTCTCAATTCTACTTCCTGCAGCTAGTGCTCTCAGTGACCACTGATAGTTAAGCCACTGGTAGTTCAGATGCTTCTGCCATTCTTCTCACCCTGGCACAGAGTTTCATCAGTATTCATACATTTAACACACCAAAAGCCAGATCTTCGAAAATACCAGGGTGTCCAGCTGACAAAGTATAAGCTTCTGCCCGAGGCTCTGTGATCACTCATTTAGTGCCCAGATACATTGGAACATCTGTTAAAGATCTCAGTTTCCCAGTTTCCCACATCTCTGCAGTGGTACCACTGCAAACCTCAGAGAGGGAGGTGAAAAATTGTTGCTCAAGTGCTCTTTAGTAACATTTTTAACAGAGGTAGATTTAAAGATTACTGGCAAGGAAAATAAGAAAAGCATCTGTCATTACCCACTTGAACAGGATACTGAGATCTAGACTTGAAGAGAAGGGTATCAAAACTTGTAGAATCTTGAAGAAAATCTTGGTTTACCTTAAGACAGCTAGAGGACATGCAATCTTTTCTTCAAGAGCATGTGCATTCTGGTATGAGTCGACAGCACCAGCTTCCTGACACAAAGCAAAGTAAAGAATCTGTTCCTGTTTGGTGGCTGACACTTCAGTTCAGACATAAAAGGACCAGAACTGTAAAGGACTATTGCTTTTCTTCACTGATGGCTTTTTTTCTAGTGTCCAATGTGGACAGCCCCAAGCCTCCTCCTCCAGACACAGCTTTTCATAAAGGAGATGGATTCACTGGAGGACAAAAAGGAAATGCAGCAATTTTTTTAGGCACTTAAGCACATGTTGATGTCGAGTGCTGCTGAGCAAAGGACAAAATCATATGCTAGTTAAAAATTATGTATGCATCCTTCTTGTCTCCATTAAATGTTTGTACAAGCACTGGTGCTTGATGTAATCAGGGCTTCTGGGAGTAAAGGTATAAAACTTCTACGCCAATTGCTAGGACATCTTCTATGGTGACTGGTTCTCCACCCAGCACTCACAAACCCAAACAAGACTGAATGTAAAGCAGATGCTAGTTACTTGAATATTATGAACAGATGTATCTATGATGAATTAAATCTGGAAGTGAGACATTTCATTATTGCTAAGAAGTCACCCTTGGTATTATTGCCTTCATACTTAACAGAGCATTACGTTGACCTTTCAATCCTTTTATGATCATTGGCTTTGAAGTGAGAGTTACGTCACTCAACAATGACTTGATGTTTCATGGCTTAAGAGAGAATATTGCTAAGTAATTCTAGCAGTAGTAAATTATTGCTTTTACAATTACTGCTCTGTGGTTTTAGAACATAACCTAATTTTTTTTTTCTCAAAAATCTACTCAAAATATACCCAAAATATACCTGGGGAAAAAAAACCCCAAATGTTTCCTACAACAATTTTGAGACCACTCAGACCTACCAAGTTGAAAGGTATTTTATAGCCACTTAATTTTTATCTCCCCTCCTTCCCACCCTGGAGAGAAGGTTTTTTTTCTTCACTTTCTTCCCTTCTAGCAAAATACGATTTGATACTCTTCTTTCTTTGTTTTTTTTTTTTTTTACTACCACAGAATGGTAGGCTTGGAAGCCATCTAATAAAACAGTCCTATGTTGGTAAGGGATTAGTGAATTTAAAATATCCAGAAATATATTCTAAGCAGTTTATCTCTCTGACATTTGTAAAATCATTAGAGAACGATTTAACTAATTTTAGTTTACATGGCACATACATGTGTACATTTTCATACATGTATGTTTTCATACACAAATGTTCACATACACATGATAAGAGGAGAGATTACTCAGATTTCAGTTAATTTTCAACTCAGGTAATGATGACCTTTGCAGTGGCAAATGCTAGTTACTCTTTTGGCTGGAAAAAAGAAACCATTCAGTTGTTCTGAAATTCTTGTGTGGAGTTTTGCCATTCTCTGGAAAAAACAAAACAAAACAAAACAACCAAAACAAAACAAAACAAAAAAAACCCCAAAACATTTGCTGCTACTTACCACTGGGAATCCTACATAATATCACCTGGTAAAAACAGTTTGGTATTCAAGTCACTGTTGGGTTCTTCAGAACTTGTCAAAACTGTGGAGGCCCCTCACTGGGGCAGCCCTTTCAGCCCAACTCCCTAGCTGGTGGAGATCCTCTACTGTTACTTAGAGTATAGGAATCCTAGACCCATATACTCTGTGGTTCTTTTCTATCTAATAAAGTTGATAAAACTTCCTGGGAGTCAGATGATTTGTTATAAGCAAATCAACAGTCAAAAGCACATAGAGAAGGCCTGTGGAGAGCCTGGCAAGGGAATGATTCAATGAGAAAACAACCTGTAAGCCATGAAGATACTGACAGGCAGCAAGCTGCAAATAGCCTTTCTCTATTTAACCTGGTAAAGAGCTACAGGTAAAATAAAAATAAGTTGCTGTGTGTCGTTTTGATTGTAATTTGTCCATCCTCAACGTGTCAACCCCTCTAACCTACAAACACACATGTAAGGTTAACAGTGAGCCTATCTATGAACTAAGATGACAACTCAAATTTAACAGTGACAGGAAAAGTTGCTGAAAGAAATATTCCTGGGCTTAAGACATGCATTAAACCCCCCCCCCCCTTTGTTCTTTTTCCCTATAGCTTGCAAAGATGTATGTGCTTCCTTCTAACCTGGTCTTAGCTTGTTGCTCTGATTTTTTGCAGTAGATATGCCAAATCTTACAAGTAGATATGCCAAACTCACAAACAGTTTTCTATTATATTCTGTGGCTGCTTCTTTCAGTACAAACTGATTCTTATGTCAAAATATACAACTCTCAGCAGAAATTTTTTGGTGCAACATCTTCAAGCATCTGAGGGAGCCATGGTTCCATGTGGTTATTAACACTTCCACAAATCCTCATACAAAATTCACAACTCCATTGATGAACAAACAGAACATAGACTGGGAATAACACAGATGCAGTTGATCTGAAATGGACTGTTTGGTCATGGAGTGCACATGAGGTACATATGCAGATGTGCACGTTCCTATAGGCACACAGCTGCATACACTGCCAGGATTTAATGTGTGTATGTGCTATTTCTATATGAAGGGAAAAAAAAAAAAAAAAAGAAGCATGTATAACCCTGTCTGCCTCCGTGGTCAGAAGACAATAGAAGGGAGAGTAAAGACATATACACACTTTTATGTTTGGGAGTGGCTACTGCACACCTTGTCATGCCAGCGTGAAAAGGACAGTTGCAGGTTGCTGGTTTTGCAGCCATTAATTTTACATCTTATGGGGAGGGGAGTGGAAAAAAAAAAAAAAAGGATTTTTTCAGTTCCTTTTTTTTTTTTTTAACCCCAGTAAGCATCATTGGAAGAAGACCAAAGCAGAGCAACTATAAGTTAAATATACACTTGAGCTTAGCTGCATTATATAACTCTGTAGGAGAAGCAGGCTGAAAAGATTTTTGTTGCCATTATTCACTTAAAATCTTCACATGTGATTTCTCTCTTTTCTTTTCATCCCTTAACTCCTGTTTTATTTTCCCCTCCTGAACTACATCATCCTCTGAAGAACGCTGGGTTTCGCAGGCAGGCGGCTAGTCACCTGCAACACCCGAGAGGTCCTGCAGAAGCTTCCAGGCTGCTGTCCGTGTCAGACGCCAGGGTTTGATCCGTGGACATGGAGGAGATGTCGTTGACGGATGAGGACGGAGGGAGGCTTTCACTGCTGTTCACTGCTGCACCTGTGCTACGGAAACCAACACCAACGTGATTAAACCCGAAACCCCCCATGACTTCTCCCAGGTGCAAAAACCAAAAGCATGCTTGGCCAGTGGCAAAGGGCAGCTAAGGGCACTCACTGTGGCAAACCATGACAAATGTTGGCAGGAAAGGGGCTGTGCAAACTTTAGGCATTCAATAATGTGAAATAGTTTACCAGCGATTTCTCTCCACCAAGAGTCTGTTTTGAAGAGGTATAGCTCATGCTGTGTCTAGAACTCTGCTTCTTTCCACCCTTCTTAGCATTTTCTCTCTACAGCTACCTAAAAGGAGGTTGTAGCGAGGCTGGTCTTGGTCTCTTCTCCCAATATACTAATAATCGAATGTGAGGAAATGGCCTTAAGTTGCATCAGGGGAGGTTTAGATCAGATATTAGGATGAAATTCTTTCCTGAGACAGTGGTCAGGCACTGGAACAGGCTGCCCTGTAAGGTGGTGGAATCACCATCCCTTGTGTTTAAAAAAAGAGTAGATGTAGCACTTGAGGCTGTGGTCCTTTCCAACCATTATGATTCTATGACAACACCCAACAATCAGCTGCTTACTGGGATCAACCAGGCAGAACTAAGACAATTAAAAAGAACAACCCAATTCTTCATACTCTCTTAAATTCCCCATTTTCTTCTGGATAGGTTAATAGAGTGGATGCCAACAAAGCACCTAGTGGCAATGCAGAAAAGATGGCCGTGGGAGAGGCAAGGCTGGTTCCTTCCTCTTAGTCCTTAGGAACGTGTGACTAAACCCAGGACTTAACCTAGGACTAAGCCTGTTGTGACAGCATTTTTGTGCCTCCAAGTTTACCTGTCTTCTGCAAAATGACAATAGTACCAGGTATTACTTTTTTAAAAAATCACTGTGAAATGAAGAAGGTACCTGTGACTGAACATTTATCCCATCCCTGAGTAGTATCAGAAGTTATCTGTCCTACAAATGCAGATAACTGTGTGATCCACATCCAGGAGAAGAATGAATTTATCTTGCACCTATGGCTGCCCAACCATCACTCTGCCCATTAACCTCAGTTCTCAGAATAGCAAAAAACAGTTAACTGTTGGGTTTTTTTCCACTGAACTTTGAGGCAACAGTTGTTGTCCTCTTTCCACCAAAATTAACACTGCTTGCAGTTTGAGGGGCATACATTAATTTTCATATAATTCTCACATCAATCAAATCCGTGATTCTGCCTGATATTGCAGCACTAGAAACCAGAGCTGGTCAACATGACACACACATCTTTGCTCTATTATATCTCAAATGGCAGGCAGAGCAATTGTTTGGGTATTACCATGCCATTGGATCATGGTTAATCAAGGCCAACCCAGTAGGAGCACCGGATTTCACAACAAACAACTTCTTAACTGGTTTACATAACTGCAAGTGAAGCACAAGTGCTTCAGCTATCTCCATTCTCTTTCTGTCTGCACAGAAAGCACATCGAAGCTATTCCATGGGGCTGAGTACCTGAAGGAGAAGGCTGTCCTTTTACTACTCCATTTTTAGTCTTTTCTTCAGAATTCATAACTTCTTTGTAGATGAGTTCTGGAAGAGAGAACTATAACAGTTACAAATAGGAACCAGTGCCTTTGGATCAGGAACAACACAACGATTGTGAGATACAGTGTCAGAGCCCTCCCCTGAGCTCCCCACATCTGTCCCACTTCACCTTCCCAATGACAGCTCTACTCCCTCAAGACCTCTCTCTCTCATTCCCCTCCACTCCTGATAATTTATTTTTGGTGTTGAATTGAGAAAAATGGGGTTAAACTGTAATGTGTGAGGTCTAACTCTGCACTAAGCTAGAACTGAAGCAGCACAGTAATACTGAGTGTTTTTATTGTGGGTCAAATTCTGATCCATTATCCTGCTGACCAATGTTCTGTTCTTAATATTATATCCTTAGATTTCAGTGAAGCTACACCTCCTGTGTTAGATAATGTGTACATATTATGTATATAATTATAGTCCTTAGGACACTTCTTACATTTTTGCTACAAGTTTGTAGCAATGTCTGTTCTTCATGTCAAAGTAATTATTTGCACAGATGCACCTGGCAGTGGGACTTGGTTGTTCTGCCACTGAAACACCTCTAATAATGTCTAAACTGCAGTTACCTTTCCATTCCTCGATTGTATGTTCCCTTTCATCCAGCTGTTTATCATATATCTGAGGAGGAGGCTGTAGGAAAGAAATAAAGCTATTTAGTCAGTTGTCTCTCATAGTGTAAATAATTAGGAGTAATTATTTAAGTAAGGATAGATTCTCCTCTCCATCTTCATTATTCATCCTGTACATGGAAAACCACAGGAAACACATTTGAATATTAAAGGGATTAACACTTGTGGAATTTAACACTATGTAGAAGAAATCAATATATTTGTCCCCTTTTCTATGTGGGACAAGAAGCATAGTTGCAGTTGAAATAGATCCCTGGTCAAAAATGCCATTGAGTTTATACCAAGATCAGAAACTCTACACACAGAGTGTTTGCACTGGCAGAGAAAGTACGCTCAGGGTAGCAGGCAAATACCAATCTTGATTAATTAATAGTGATATGACTATATTAATTTTCCAGTCATCCTTTTGACACTATACTCACTGCAATGCAAACTTCTCCAAGGAACTCTAATTTTGAACTAAATCTCCTTGCCAGAATTTCTGATCCATGTTCCAAATTAGCAAGCTTCCCAATATACATATTTTTAAATAACTTTGCTTTGACCAGAGTTTATTACTATCTTTTTGTAATTTACTGAGACAAATGCAAGTAGAGTTTCCAAGAGCCTGAATACCTGCTTTCATTGGTCAACTTAAACCATATCTCCATTGTTTCTCCTGATGTTATCTGCAAACATAGTAGCCATGCAAGCCAGAGGACTCTCTCCTCCTTCCTTCTACCAAAAAGCTTCAGCACCTGAAGATGTTCAATAGTTTTCTCTTTGGTATTTCCTCTAATTTTCATCTTGGGTATTCAGCCATTGCATTCCTTTCAAAACATCCTACTATTAAATGCACATTTAACATTCTGTTTTCTGATTCCCTAGGAAGCTGAGAATTTGCTCTCAGGAGTCCATCAGTCCTTCAAGCTATTTGCATCTTACAGTTAAAAGTGAGAGAGAAACAGCTCAGTGACACAATATGGACCAGGAAAATTATTTGATAACCAAATTGAACAAGTCCACTGAAAAAAACCTGAACATTTCATATAGAGTGACATTTGTACTAGGACTAAAGAAAAGGGAATTAGGTGAAGTCCTGGACTACTAAGTCTCATACCTGAGAAGGTGCCAAGAGGGAACCTGAAACACATGCCATGAGCTAAAGTGAGGGCCAAGGCTCAGCAGCATCACCTGAGGCTTCACTACATGGGCAGAGTAAGATAGAACCACATAGTAAGTCTGAGTCCATAACCAACGCATCTTTCTCTTATTCCACATATCAAGCCTTTTTTTTTTTTTACACTTTCATAGAAGACCAGAGGTATTGCTTCCCCAGACAGAATTAAGATAATAGATTCCCTCACTATTTTCATTGATTCAAGGCACAGAGCTGAGAATATCACAATAGTCTCAGTAATTATTTTGCCACCATCCTCATTATTCTTAATGAGAAGCACAAAGCTTGATACATTGTTAACAATTTTGTAGATTGATAACAATCAAGAAAATCCCCTCCAGGCCGACCACCCATTTTCTGCCAAATCATGTCTTTTTTAAAAATCAGTTTCTGAAATTAGAGGGAGGAAGACAGGGTTTGAGCACAGGTATAGTCCCAGCAATGGAGCAGACAGAGCAGCTGCCATATCCAGGACCTCCTGGGCACCTTATTTCAATCTTGAGGCAAAGGCTGGTCTAAAAATGCCTTTGCTGCCTAATTCTAAATGCTTTAGAAAGTGACTGAGTTCATTATTGATATCATTCTTATGTGAGTGCTGCTGAGTAATTATTTGCATTATGGTAAAACCTTCACAAAACACATCCCAACTGAGAGTTACATGCTTCAGTTTATACAGAAAAAGGCCAAACTAACATGAAATCAAAGCAGAGCATTGGTCAAGCCTGTGGGTGGCAGCATCTAGCTGCATTTTAAAGTAGTTGTTTTCTCCACAAATCAGCCTGAGTAGCAAGCAGCTACACTGGCAACAATAACAAAGCCTAGAATCTATTTGGGGCTGGGGGAAAGAAGGAATTAATTATCTTTTTTTTTCCTGTGGATATGAAAATAACATCTTGTCGTTTCTGGCGGTTCTTGGCTTTGATATTTTACAAATGGATTTTAACAAGACATTTTTTTTCTCATTAAATTTAACATTCATTGAATAGAATAAAAATTAAAAAAAACCCAACAATAAACCAACAAATCCAGCCAACCAAACCAAAAACTACAAAAATACCACACAACCCCCCAAGACAAAGAAAAAAACCCCCAACCCTATCCACACAGACCATCTTCTTCTTCTTCTAAAAAAAAACCAAACCAAAAAACACAAAATCAAACGAAAATAAAAAACAAACAAGAACAAAGCAGAACAAATGAAAAAAACCCCACAAACAAAAACCAACCAAGCAAAAAAAAAAAAAAAAGTAAAAATCCATAAAACACAGGCGCTTTTTTTTTTTCATGCGGTCAGATAAACATCAGGAGACTACTGGATTTGTGAAATAACCTTCTAATACCCAGGGAGGAAAAAACTGTTCATGGGGGGACAGGGTGAAGCAAAACATATGTTAAGGATGATATTTTCTCACTTCCCCAAAGCAGCACGTCTTGGTTTATATGGCACTGCTAGAAAGCAAAGGGAATGGGCCAGAGGTTACACTTGAATAAATCCTGCCATTGCTGTTCCTGCTTCTGCACAGCTACAGCCAGCATGGGAAAGACCTTGGAATGAGCTGTTTTTAGAAGTCTTGGCAGTAATAAGGTTTAATTCTGCATCTGATCTATTTTCCAGTCACAATCCAGAGAAAGGATGTGGTTTGTCCCTAGATCATATGAGGATGGATTAAACCACTGGCTCTTCAGCTGTAGATTTGCACAAAGATCACATGGACAGTGACATGAGGTTCAATATCAGCTCTAATTCTAGGTACGTGTGCCAAGTTTTGCTCCCAAAAGGGCAACCTCTTTGTGACAAGAAGGCAACTTCCACTTCAATCTGAAAGACAACTAAGAGGACACATTTGAAAATCAGGCAAATCATTAGACCAAAGTATCCACTGTACCAAATTCCCTTTTTGCTCTGTATCAGAAATGGTTCTCCATGGTTCAATTCACAGGCAAAGCACATTTAAAGAGAGACCCAAATCCAAGTTCTGACATCAGAGGAGTTTTGTAAAAAGGAGTTAAGA
This sequence comes from Corythornis vintsioides, assembly GCA_025447755.1. Classification (NCBI taxonomy): domain Eukaryota; kingdom Metazoa; phylum Chordata; class Aves; order Coraciiformes; family Alcedinidae; genus Corythornis; species Corythornis vintsioides. Next base: position 30,383 of record JAOEGS010012636.1, on the reverse strand, counting down.
AAAGCATGGGAAGATAATTAAAGTATCTGACAGTGGAATGAGATGTTCAAGAGGGGTGTGAAACTAAAATATTGCTAAACAGCCCCAAATCAATTTTGCAAGGTTCAGAGGCTGAGTCTCCTCTTGTGGTTAACTTTCTAAACCTGTTGAAATACTGAGCTCTGTTTGCATGCTTTTCATACATAAAATGGAAAACATTCATACATGACAGAGAAGATATGTGAATTTATACTTATTATACCATGTCACCGAAGCACCTGCAGATTGTACTCATTCCTATTAACACCAGCCTCATTCGGCTATGAAGAGAGCTGTCTGCAGCATGACAGGATGTTAAAAGAAATAATTCCATTTGCACACAGTATACATTATATTGAACATTGAACCTCAGCCTAGGAGAACATAGGAAGCCCTGCTTCATTTTAAGGAATAATTTACATCCTGATAAGGTTTTTCTGAATCCTTACATCAAGTGTTGTTATGCTTAATTCTTCTCCTCGCCACATATATCCTTCAACACAAACATCGGAAATAATATTTGCTGTTTTCCACAAGGAAAGTTACAGAGGGAAGTGTAGTATCTTTTGCCAGACTGGTTTATAGAGCTTGAAAAAACAGGTAAGCTACTGGGTTTCTTCACATTGTCTAGAAGAAAATAGCTTCAAATGCTTGAAGTGGTTTTGCTTCCCTACAGATCTCATTTCATGTAACTCCAAAAACCACCCCACACTGTTTCCTTTTAGCAGGCTCATTAGCAAGGTGCTGTAAAGCAGCAGGAATCCAGGAATCAGTCTAAAGGAAGGAATCATGCCTCACTCACCGCCTCCACTTCTGCTGGGTCATACCAGACGTTAATGTATGGATGCTGTAAGGCTTCATCTACTGATATTCTCTTGGCCGGGTCAATGACCAGCATCTTTGATAAAAGGTCCCTGGCTTGGCTGGCTAGAACAATGAAATCAGATAAACACAGTATTAGTACAAACCAAGCCCTGCCTCCAGAGAAAGGTTAATTGGGTTAGGAAAGTAACAAGGAGACAACCCTTCTAGAGACTTCTGCCCCTTGCCTTGTTCCAGCAAGACTTCTTCAGTAATTATATTTTAGGTCACGTTCATTATGAAGGTACCAACATCAGAGCTGTGTAACATAAATGCCCCAAGCTTCAATCAGGTTTTACATGTTGGATGGAGATTCCATGTAGAGGGCTGAATAACATACCCGAGAAATATTGCCATGATCAGAAAACAACACTTTGACTAATGAAGTCTAGATTCATAGCATTACTGAATCAAAGCCTGAAGCTTACAGGTACTCTTAGAGTGGCTCAGAAAAAAACATCCAAACCTTTCCAGATGTTTTAAAGTTTTTCATCTAGCCTGCTGCATTAAATACTTTAGTGAGGCAGAGCAATCATGTAGCCTGGGATTAGCACATAATGGTCTGGAAGTGCCTTCGAACTGCTCAAGTCTTGTTTGCCCCATGCAACAAAATTTAAACCACAGCATCATCCACTGCAGAAATGCACAGCTTTAAATATCCATTGAGGTTCATATTGTAACCTGATGCCTTTGTGCCTATCAGGCCACAAACTTGTCCTTTTACTACCCAAATTGACTGTGCTGTTTAGAGTTTGTAGCAAATAGAATATTACATAAAGCCATGTAAAAAAAAACAAACAAAAAAAACCCCAAACCCCACAACAAAAACCAAAAAAACATGTATTTCTAATATTAGTATCAGTGATGTGTTCCAAGATCTCCCATGCTCAAAATTCTCTCCTGTGTAAATGAAAAAGAAAATGAAAGGAAAAGGAATGTAAAGAGATGTAAGCGCAAAGATATTCTTAGGTATCTCATCAGACATGGGTGAGTGAAAGCAGCATCTAATTAAATCATTAGCATTACACTATAATGAAATATTTAGGCAGGGCATGGGCAGATACAATGATGCACAAGCACAATTTTTTCAATGTGCTGGTTTTTGTTCCATGACTGTATCTTACAAAGGCATTCACTATGCTCAGATGCACGTGCTCCCAGGATCCAAAAGATAAGAGTGCTGACAGTCACTTTTATTCATTAGCTCCAAATCCAAGAATATTCCATTATTCAATTTTATTGTAGCAGGAGTATAAAATTCCATCTATCCAAAAGCATCTGCTCAGACCTTTCACTTTGCTCCCAGAGCTGAGACAGCAGCCTTGCTATGAAAGAGCTGCTAATTGGAAGGGTATTCTGGGTAATGTAATGAGATGCAAATTGCAAGCAACCGGAAACCATTAAGTGTCACTGTAATAAGCAGCCAAGTAATCAAGTGGTGCAGAACAGATACACAGCTTAAGTTTGCAGGGGTTCCAGAGTTCTGATGAGAAATCCTTTCTATACTAAACATACTCTTTCCAACTGAAGGGCAATGATTGACATCACTGCAACCTGTATTTCACAGGGGTATGTGCATTTATTATGCAGTGAAGTCAGTGGTCTACTTCACGTCTCCAAACCAACCCACACCATGCTTCAAAAGAAGAAACCCACCCATAGCAGATACTAAAGCCCAGCTACAGTAACACCATTTTGGCTGATGTTGCAACATCTTTCTGTTGTATAGTAAAGGTAGAGCTATGAGGCAGGAATCTGGGATGGACTGGTATTTTTAACATAAAACAAAACAGTCCACATGCTGAGATTTTTCTGGTGGACATGCTACTGTTCCTTGTGTTACAAGTTTAAGAGTGAGAGGAAAGGAACCCCTCAGTTCCTTGTGCCACAGAAACCTCACATAAAACACCTTGGGGATAACACCTCAGTGATAATGTGTTCTTTTGGTTGACCAAGAAACAGGTTCTTCAAAAGTAATTTACAAAAGCTGCCTTAGCTGAACAAAACCCACATGCTCTTTCATGTCCGCAATGCCCTGCATTAAAATGGAGTGCAACTAGAAAGAAAAACTGTAAATGACCCTTCATTGCATTGCAGCTGTTGCCGTGTGAACCACATCCCTTTGTCAGACATACCTTTGAGTTTGTTGTGTTCCGAGTCAGCTGGGAAAAGAGAGTCTGGAAAAAGTTTGGGGAAAGTGAGGCCAGCATACTTGGGCCTGTTTTCAACGTAGTTCCGTACTGTTGGCTGAAGCTTCTTCATGAATTCTGGACAGGGTGTTCCCAGCTGCTCAATAACTTTATTCCACTGATCAATATCTGGACATTGATAGTTAAGGAAAACAAAATGCAAACCCCAGTGCAGCCTCCTGACATTTCTGTTTTAAGTGTTCTTTGGGGCTCCTCAGAGGTGTTTAACTCCCTAATATCTTTATAGTCACTATCTTTTTGTCATCATTTTGCCTCCAGGTCCTACAGCCTGCAAAGGGTACAGCTCTCTTTCACAACTGTACTTACTGGAGGGCATTGTGCAATCCTAAACCCACCACAACTACAGGAAAATCCACAGCTTCATCTCTTTGGATCAATACTTACTACCATTTTTCTTTCTAACCTGCCATTCAATGACTTGCACTCTCTTTTTTAATATGTGTCTCTAAGTCACCTTGCCTATATAGGGGCAGAAGGGAAGAAGACATGTTGACCTTGTCCTCTCTATTGTCTGTGAAGAGTGAGACTGAGCTGGCTCAGAGGATTTCTGCAGAGAACAGAAAGTGACAGCCTTAAACTCATCTGCTTCATGCTTGGTGTTTCTCCCATAATTTTATTTGTGCTAATTTTGCTAAAATCACCCAACCAGCAACCCTACAAAAGCCATTTATTTGATTTCGTAAGAATTAACTCATTTTTTTCTAAGACAAATGATTCCTTAGGTATGGACAGATATCTCTCTTTACCTATAAATGTGACAGCTGTATTGCTAAACTGTTACTGACTTTAAAAATATCAATTTACAGTTTTTACTAAGATTTTTTTTTGTTTTGTGTTTATTTTTTAAAAAACCCACATCATTAAACAAATGTCTATATTCAAGTAGATGTCTGTAATAGCTCTACCATCTTTACATCACACTAATTCACAGTGCTAAGGATCTGATGACAACATTAAAAAAAAAGAGTAATACAGGCAGCCATGGGTACACTGATGCTAAGAAATGTGATGAAGTTTGATTAAGAACATATTGGAAATAAAGAGTTTTTAAAAGAAAAACATTCAAAACATTCCAGAACAGATTTTTTTTTTTTTAATTATTCTTCTAAGTGATTATTGTCATGAGTATCGTAAGTGTGGAGGAGCTTCCCAAATACTAAAGTCAATTCATTACAATCTAGGAAAGAAACCAAGTCAATAGAATAACGATACCAAAAAGCAAAATAAAAAAATAAAGACAAAACCAAACAAACAAATCCCCAAACCAAACAAAACAACATCAAACCAAATAAACTCACAAAACAAAACCAATAAAAAAGTCTGACAAAACCTAGCTTTTTGGTGCAGTAGCAATTTCAGATTAAAAAACACCCCAACAAACATTTTAATTTAGGGAAATGGAAACTTAGTATTTTCACATTGACTTAAGTATTTTCACCTTGCAAAACTTAATTTGTGTTCACCTGAACTGTCTTACTGAAACAAAAATCAAAGAATTCACTGAAAAATGGTAGCTTCATCAAATCTGTATAAATTGTAGCTTCAATCAAACTATTTAAAGGAACTAAAACATTTAAAATGTACACTTCAAGAATGCTGACAGAGTGTTTTGAATGGTTTTCACTCAAACTGAGAAAAGTTTTGGAGCACTCAGGACCTGGTTTCATCCTACTAATAATAACAGCAGAACCAGGGTCAGTGAGAGCTGGTGGAGGCAGATCACTTTTCAGTCAGATGGACACACACATTTTCTCTCTAGTGTTGTTTATCCACTTACCTAGCAATAGATTACTTCCTGAGGCTCAATACATGACAATGTGCAAGGCAGCAATGTCCTTGCTGAATACTGGTCTGGCTCCATTTCATTCTGCTTTCTGCAGTCACCAGCTGTAACACATCTGACGATGTGAGGTTGTACCCATCATGGTAGGAGATCTGAGGTAGAGCATCTGAGGTCTTCTTCTCGAAGCAACGAGAAGAAGCTTTCTCTGGCTGGCAGTCAGAATTAACTTCAGCAGTCCTGCTGAGAACAAGTTACTGTTGTCCTAGTTTGGGCTGGACTGGAGTTAATTGTCCTCCTAGCAGCTGGTAGAGTACTGTTTTTTGGAGTTAGCGTGAGAATGATGGTGGTGGTAGCTGCTGGCTGAGGTTCAACCACAATAACTGTAGAACAGTCCTAATGTGAATCAACATTCACTGGAGGTTACATTAACCAACAGGTGACTGTGACTATAATGTTACTTGCACACAACTGAACAAAAAAAAATGGTATAAATTAATGATCAAGCAACTCTGACAGAAATTTCCCAGGTTCATCTTTTTTAGATAAACCTGTATCTGAGAAAAAAAAAAGAAAAAAAAGAAAAAAAAAAGAGAATACTTAAAGAAGAAAAACTTCTGTTACAACAGCAGATTGTGTTTTTCCCCTTGAAATTAAGCAAATGTTGGACAGGCTGGAAGTTGGAAAGAATGACAACCAAAAAGTCTCTGAAAGATTAAATGTCTGCTTTAAAGGTATCTGAATCACTGTAGCTGTCCCTTGCTATTAAGGTATTAAATATTTTCTAAATAAACAGTAAAACTGTGAAGAAAACTAACTAAGAATGTGAATAAAAACTCTACATCCCAACCCCTGTGAGATGGATAACACGACTGCAGTTGTAGAGTAACACAACAAACCATGTTGCTGTTTTTCTCCTTGATCAGGGTACAAATATATCCAAGCTTCATTGTAATAGTTTCTCTAGAATAACTATTGCCTTGAAAAGCAGTTTCATATAATATTAAAAACAAAGAATAAATATTAGAATAAGTTTCAGGTGTGCCTATTATCCTAGGAGGAATCTTAATAGACTTTTCTAATGATCCTTATCTTCTGAAAAGTCATACTAGCAAAAAAAGATGTCTCTGCAATATTGCATAGTTAGAAAATATTAATAAAAAGATGTCTCTGCAATATTACATAGTTAGAAAAAAAGCCAAATAACTGAGTAGAGCACTTAATAGCCTATTATTTTACAGTGCTTATTTTATCAAATGAATGAAGTTAGGTATCAAATGAATGAAGTTAGGTATTTCAGATTAATATATAAAAGACAGAATATAGAGACAGAGCAGAGAAAAACAGACTAACAAAGAATGACAAGGTCAAAGGCAATATATCACTTGGTTGGCTTTCTGGGTCATAGTAGTTTTAAATATTTGAGAAACCATTCCAAGAGGTAATACAGAATTCTTTGTTTTGTTTTAGATCTTTTGACTAGATCTTATCTACATTCATAGAGCTGGACTGTAAATCACCAGGTCTCTTTCATGTTGGCTGCTTTGTGGAAAGCCCACGAGGCAGTAAGTAGTGGATATAGTCAAAGACTCAGAGAAGCTTCTTCACATTGTATTCTTAATTTTGTGTCTAGCAAGAGAAAGTGCAGCCCATGCAAATAACCACCTCAGTATTTTAAAAGATACATTTCTTCAGTGCCACAACAGACAGCTAATGGTTAGGTTGTGGTTAGCAACTTGCTGCTTTGAACAGAATTTCCGAAGTATTTTCCCAAGGCATGATTATTTTGGAGAAGAGGAGGCTGAGGGGCGACCTCATTGCCCTCTCCAACTACCTGAAAGGAGGTTGTAGAGAGGTGGTGAGGTCTCTTCTCCTTAATTACTAATGACAGAACCAGGTCTGAAGTTGCAGCAGGGGAGGTTTAGATTGGATATTAGGAAGAAATTATTTATGGAGAGAGTGATGAGGCACTGGAACAGCCTGCCTAGGGAGGTGGCTGAATCAGCAACCCGGAAGATATTTAAGAAATGAATTGACAAGGTCTAAGAGCAGGAATGTAGGGGACTGTGTTAGGTGTGTTTTTTTGTTTTTTGGTTGGTTGTTTGGGTTTTTTTTTGTTATTATTTTTATGTATGGTTGGACTCTGTGATCTAGGAGGTCCTTTCCAAGCATGTTTGTTCTGTGATTCTGTGGAACATGCATACACAATAGAAAAAATAGCCTCCTGTGCCTACAGATAGCACAGTAACTGCTACCTAATGCAGGTACTCTGCCAAGATTTTAAAATTTGGCTGTAGCTGAATTTTGTTTTAGGAAGATCTAGATACTCACATACCCCCAAAGAGTAAGGAGGAAACTGATGGGTGTTCCCAAAAAAAATGTTGTAAATAACAAACATTTTAAAAAGGTAAGTGTTGATAAACTAATTCATGTAAGCACCAGGGAAGAAAAAGCTGTTTTTAGGAAACTGGAAGCAGATGTGATAAACTTTCTTCCTCTTCAATACAATGATAGATCACCACTAACCACTTTAATGATGGCATCTCTGTGGTTGCCAGCAAAGATAGCTAGTGATTGCCAAATTTTATGGTAGTCTTTTGTCATGTAAATGTTATTTACTATAAATGAGAGTAAGCCTCCAGGCAACCATCAGATAACTGCTTCTATTTCTCTGAAGCTTTATCAGGTTAAACTCAAGCAACTGAACTTATTTAATAACATGATGTCTGTGCTTTTGATGGGAAACAAACTGTTGGCCTTATATTAATGTTGACTAGTGTGAGTAACAGAAAGGTTGGCTTATGCTTGCAAAACTTTATGCTAATATATAACACAAGTAACTAATACCTATACAAATATTTGCTTAAGGATAATGAAAACCACATCTGCCCACTTTGATTAAGTAAACATTGGTTGCAAAGGAATGCATCAAATATAAAAGTAACACTTGGATCTGAGCAGAATACCTGCTATGTATACTTTGAAATGTTGAAACAAAAAAATGCGTGACAACAGAATACAAATATGTTCCAATTTTATTTCTCACTGTGAAGAACATTCTTTTTCCTTAAAACACAATCTTTTTTGATCCCAAAGGTGAGGGTTCTGCATTATGTCTCAGAAGTGTTAGAAATGAAGACCATCACATTTCACAGTTGCTTGGAGTAGCTGTTGACTTTTGTGTGCTTTACACTTCAGAAGTGGAACGAAATACTTTTCCAACAGTAAATGCTGATGGTTCCACACAGCTAGTTCCATTCCCATCTATGACTGTAACTGAAATATTTTATTCACAGATGTGAGCTTTTTGCTGCATTTTTTAAAAATAAGAGGGTATCACTTCAAGAGCGTACTTTTCTGAAAAACATCTATGAAATCTCAGCCGTGGTTGTATGTGACTTTCCAACAAGATTTATTCAATATATAAGTAGGTCATGGCTCAGTGCCATAAGTTAACCTTGCACTCTAAAATTAGATTGTGTGTGTTATTTCTCTCTTAACATGCCATGAAAACAGGTGTTTTACAGCCATAGTGTTTTTGATAATGTAGAAGCAAAAAAGACCTGTATCATGAACAGAAATTATTTCAGTCCTGCTGTCACAGTTACAAAGAAGCGGCAAAATTTGTACTTTGCAAAATAGGAGTCATGCATGCAAGAAAGAAAGGTATTCAGAGGCAAGACACAACTCTGAAAAGGCACTGCTCTATATACAAGTGCTGCTTCCAGGACTTGTTAAAATGTCAGTGTGACAACCACTGAAATCATAATACAATAGTTAAGGCTGATCTTGTGATTAGCATCACATACAATCATTGAACATAATAAGGAATGATTCATTGGATAATTGGATAAGGAATGAATCATTGAACATAATAAAGAATGATACTGAAATCTCAGGAAATCCCTGACTGGCTTGGGGAAAAATATTCCTTGACTTCAGCAAGGCTTTTGATACTGTATCACATGGGATCCTCACAGCCAAGCTTCAGAAGTGTGGATTGAGTCATGGTGCAGTGAGGTGGATTTGGAAGTGGCTAAAAGACAGATCTCAGATTGTTGTGGTCAGTGGAGCAGAGTCTGGCTGGAGGCCTGTGACTAGTGGAGTCCCCCAAGGGTAAGTGCTGGGTCCAATATTATTCAATATATTCATCAATGACCTGGACGAGGGGGTAGAGAGCACCCTCAGCAAATTTGCTGATGACACCAAAGTGGGAGGAGTGGCTGACACAGCAGCAGGCTGTGCTGCCATCCAGACAGACCTGGACAGACTGGAGAGCTGGGCAGGGAGAAATTGAATGCACTTGAACAAGAGCAAGTGTAAGGTGCTGCATCTGGGGAAGAACAACTCCATGTATCAGTACAGGCTGGAGGCTGATGTA
>JAOEGS010012635.1:0-14872 GCA_025447755.1 Corythornis vintsioides | reverse complement strand
ATGGCGATGCATAACTGTTGGAAACTTTCATATTTAATATTATTAAAATATTAAAAGTTTTAATATTAAATAATAATAGATATTATTTCCTTGCAGTGTGTTGTCAGGGCATCCTAAGACATGCCTCCTTTCCCACTCAAACCCTGTTTAAGGCTATTTATTTATTTCAAGCACCATCATCTCAGGCTTCTCTGACATTGCTACTGTCTCTCGAAATACTAAGCATTAAGCACATGAAGTTTTCAGTTTCTCATGTTGCTGCTTTCTACATTTGAACATTTAGAGCATATTAGAAAGTTTAGGTTTTCTTCTATGACAAAAAATAATAATTTTTTTTTCACTAGTTAAATCTAAATCTCTGAACTCCAGTTCTGGGGAGTTCTTGGATGGACTGAAGATTGTCTGTAGCTGAAGAGAACATGGAAACCCCAGTGAAAAACTGCTGTGAACTCATTGCAGAGAGGGCAATTTTTCTGGCACAGTCTCCAAATAACTGCTAGTAACTGTAATAACTTGTAACTGTTGTCTAAGCTTTGGAATTCAGGGGGATTTTTTTTTTTTTTTAGTTGTCTCAAAACTTACCTCTTATTTCAAACTTGTGCTTCCCAGAGGCCTAGTAAACCCAGCAGCACAGATTAATTACCCTGTGTGAGACAAGCATGCCAAAAGAATGCTCCCATCATTCTGGCAGGCTCTGCTCAAAGCTTCCAGAGCCAGTTACATCAAGTGCCAGTTACAGAGAGGATTAATCTTTGGCAAGGATTTCCAGAGTCACTTTGTCATGTCACATGCCAGCAGGGAGACTGCTCCATGCAGAACTTGACAATAAGCTATATTCTATGTTTTTGCACAGATTATAGGATTTCATTATTAGAGGCACTAGATAGCCCATAGAATTTTCAGCACTACACAAAAAAAAAAACCCCAACTTTGCCTAAAAAAGATTTGCAGGAATGACTCTTTGGTGCAAACATGATGATACCATACTTTGTATTTAGAGGTTGCTGAAGTATGAATGATATTTGCTTCTCAGAGAATTCTGCACAAGGATTTCCCTGCTTGACAGAGTCCAGTGCAATGGTGTCTGTTCTCTAGAGAGCACCTCTCAGAGTGCCAGTGACAGGTCCCTCTTAAGTGCTTTGTCTCAAAAGAAACATCTATCTAAATTCTTGACACATTTTAAAATATTATTTTTTTTTGCCATCATGCAAACTGGGACAGAATTCTCCATTTATAAGAAAATGTAGCTATTTTCTCAAGAGAATTTATTTAAAAGAAATATATTTTACTGTATCAAAAAGTGCAAACTAAATGGACTTGGGAAAAGTAGTCTCTGTGAAGTATTAAAAAAACCAAAAATAATTCCCAGTTAATGATGTTTGGAGCAGTGGTAATAGAAATGAGGGACAGGCTGATCCAAAACTTACTCTATTAAAGTAGCATTAAGGCTTCTTTTTTTTTGGTATATTTGTTTATTTACCACTGGTGTTTGGCAGTCATGCATTTTTTATAAACTAGGCTGCCAAACAAGATAAAATCTGTGGAAAGTTTGTGATGCAGAATTAATGTATTTTTAAATATAATTTCTGTTGAGCATTTATCAAGCTAGAGGGTATTTTATCTACCTGTTAGAGAGTGTATAATTTGAGATTTCATCACACTGCAGAAACTTGGTAAGAGAATGTTAGACACTTCCATTTTCCAAAATAATCTATTGACAACTAAATGTTAGAAAGATAAGTGTATTAGCACTTAAAGTGCCCAGGACAAGAGAAGTTAAGGCAAAATCTATTTTATGATACAGAAAATATTGTCTTGCCAATGCTTTTACAAAGAATTTTAATTGGCTGCATAGTGAGTGCACATTTCCATTCACCATTTGTTGCCAGTACCACAGTGTTTCATCACAGTGAAGGAAGGAGTTTATGGAACAACATGGCACAGATCTGCTGCATTTTCTACAGCAAGTGCAGAAGCTCTGTGACAAATGGGAATTGCTGGAGCAAAAAGTTCCAGCTAATTCTGTGTTCCACATGCACACTGCTGTGCCCCAGCAAAGAAATGGAGAAGGCAATGGTTTTACAGCATTGCACTGGAAAAGGATAAAGATCTTACTGTGATTTTCCACTTGCAGAGGTGGGCAAAGCAAGGGGGAAAGGTTGTTTAAATCTCTCACTGCTGCTTGATGCTGGGAGTGACACTTCTCTTTTTCTTCTCTAATATGCAGCTTCAGGGGGGAAATGCTGGTTAAAACCAGCCAGAAATAGCAGCCCAGAGACACTGGTGTAAAAATAGATCTCTGTATGATGCAAGAATGTCTTGATTCTATTTTCTCAGCCTTATGGTGACTGCTCTTTCAGTCCAGCTTCCTCCATCCCTCTTCATCAGTCACAGGGGTTTTACCCCTCACTTGGACCTCTTCTTACCTTCTTCCTTAGTCTTAGCACATTCTCCCTTTTTCCCCTACAGCACCTCACTTCATTTTCACAGTCTTGTCCCCAAACTAGGGCTGGCTGAGGAAAACATTACAAACATGTTGACTCTTTTTGGAAAGTTTATTCTGCTTTGCCCTGCTTCTTCATCTTCTTCCCAACACTTCATCTTAGAGACTGGATATGCCTAATGCAAAAAAATGTAGTTCTCTGAACTTGAATAAAGCCCAGGAGGCTGTGTTCTTGGTTTTCTCTAGCAAGTACTAGGCTACTAGTCCACCATAGTTCTTCCTTAGCATCAAGAGTAGCATCTTAGCAAGGGATTGCACACACATCAGCTAGAGAACACACCACTCAAAATGTTCAGAGAGCTACAAGCATTGTCCCCAAGGAAGCATGGTCTGCCTGTGTAGATTAAATTGCCAGAAAGCACAAACAACAGTTATGAATATGCCCCCAAAGATAGGTTGATGGAATAAGACTTTCAGTCTATCTAGCAGCCATATGTGGCACTGGGTATCTTTGTGTTCATCTAACTAAAGAGAAAAGAGCAATAATGATGTTGACAAACATATTATTTTGGTCAGCTCCCAAATTGAATAGTGCAAAAGAAAATAGTCTATCTAAAAACAAAACACCTCTTTTTCCAGCAGATAAAAAAAACCCAAAAACCAAAACAAAACACTTAGGTTTGCCTGCTTTGCCAAAAGCATTTTAAAACATTCATTTGTACAGACTTCATTTACTTGGACCTTGCTATCACCTCATCTCCCTCTGTTCATCATCACCCTCTTGAACTCTAACAGTTAATTAGGACTTAATTGTTCTCCTTTACAGTGGCTGGTACCTACACTCCAGAGATCCAGGGTAAAAATGGACACTTTTGCTGTTGAAGTTATGAAATAAGAAACACATGAAAACCATGTGGACATGCAGGATCAGTTTGATTTTGAGTCTTAAACAGAGGCTGTTTCCTTACAGAGCCAGTGCTTAACATTTATTCTCTCTGGAGAATGAATATCTAAAGAAATAATTTTGAATGAAGATAGTTTAATTTCATTTATTTTAATAACTAGATTTTAATTTTATTTAATAGCAAATTTGATAAGGGCCAACGGATAGTAACGGGGTTTGAATCTGCATTTGTGAATAAAATTTCATGTTGAAAAGTGGGGGAGTCTTTCTTAAGACTATTAAAACACCTGGCAACTGTACTCTAAAGGAAGGATTGTCAGGACATGAGGGAGATGAAGAGAGGGGAAGGAATCTGGAAAGGAAGAGAATCTGGGAGGATAAAGGTCGTATGGTATTTTTGACTAATTCCCTCCCAAAGGTGAAATCCTGTGCAGTAAAGAGAGAGAAAGCAGAGATGAGGAAGGAATGATGCAGAAGGAAGCAGATGAAAACAGTTTGAATAAGAGTTTTGGTCCAAAGATGGCCAAGAAAGAGAAAGATGTGCCAGTCTGTGCATGGCATTGCCATCATATGCAAGTCTGAGAAGAGCAGATATTCAGATGAAGCTGGAAGTTGCTTTAGCAATCCTGAACTTCAGCAGGAGGCCAAAAGAGCCAGAAACAAGAAGCTTCTAAGGAGTCAGGAAGCAGCTGGACCAAAGCAAGGGCAACAGGAGAGGCAGAGGAGGTGAGGAACATGCAGTGTTCATGCACCACAGCACTAGAAAGGCTGCTGGACAACACTCAGTAAAACCAGCTGATTAATAAGGGAGCAAGAGCCAAGCTTAGTAAAGCCCAAAACCTCATTTTGATGATGTAAAATCCAATAATCATGTTAAAACAGAGCTTGAGATTCCCTGATGCTGTGGACATGTGGTCAAAAATCCACCTGTGGGGAACAAAATGACAGAGCACAAGTGTGTGAGGCAGCACCAAAAAAGAGTTTGGTTCCTGGGAGAAGTTACAAGAGCTGCTGTGTGCTCAGTGCCTTCATTCCAGCAGGCAGCAGAGAGGCAGCTTCTGGTGCCAGAGGTGGAGAGAGTGAATAATCAGCACCATTTCAGAGCTGTGATGTGATTCTGGACAGCAGGTTGGAAAGGGGAAGGAATAAGTTCACAGGACAAAGAAGTGGAACAAATGGACAGAAAAGAGACATCACAATTCAGAGTGTGCTGTGAAGGACAGGGATGAGCACAATATAGACTATGGTTGTAAAACACATTGCCCTGAAGAAAATGAATTTTAAAAGCCATATCTTAGCCAAGTTCATAAGGAAAAGAGAAATTTTCAGGAAAAAGGTTTTGTTATTGACAGCAAGGATTTTTGACATTTTGTAAATCTGAATTATTGTAGATTGATTGATACCAATGCTGGGGAGTGAAATTTCCACTGGAGGTTCAAAATAGATGAAAAGAATATTTTAGATAAATGACAATTACAAATATTTATATCCTGAATTACAGACTGGGACACATTCCAGTCAGACATTAGCCTTCAATATGTCAGTGTAACTAAAAGTTTCAGAAAATAACATCTCAGGCTCCAAAAAAACCCTGTAAATCAAGAGATTATCAAGATAATATGATAAAAATATTTAGAAAATTATTACCTCTGGTGGTCTTACTCTTTTTAATTAAAAGAAAAAGTTGTTTTCCAAAGAGAGGTTTTGTTTTTCATTTTGAAATTATTGAAGGGTGTTGCTTGTCCTTATAATTCTTGAGCTCAGTTAAGGGATGGAATTCAAATAGCCAAGCTATTTATGCAAGTTGTGTTTAGAATGAAGATCCTGCCAGAAAGCAGGTCAGTTCTGTGTGCCCACAGTGCTTCTTGAAAGGCATTCAGAAGTCTCACTAATATTTAAAAGAGGTGGAAAAAAAACCCAAACAGATGAAAGCATTGCACTTAAAAAATATCACTCACTGAAGAAATGACTAAGGTAGGGTTCATGCCATCAGCTAGCAATACAGAAAAATTAACTAGTCACCAGCTGCTCTACCATAATTAATGGCAAGGTGGAACACAGAGATCTTCTTGAGCAAAATGAGATTATACACTTGGGAATATGTTTCATCTCACTAGGACAAGGTGCTGCAATTACAGCAATAAAGTGTGAAATAATTGTAAACCCAAAAGGCAGTTAGAGACAAGGATGAACATAAAGAATTTTTTTAAGTCTGTATTTCTTCCATCACCATTAGCATGCTCTATAAGCCTTTCCTACATTAATTAATCAACTCTCTATGCTTCTTGCTAGAGCTGAATAGGGATGTCATTTCACAATGGAGTGGGGTTGGACTAGATATCTCCAGAGTTCCCTTCCAGTCCCTACCATTCTGTGAAAACCAGGTCCAGATCTCTGCTCAGTTACTACCTACATTTGAACTCCCCTCAAGTCATCACACTTCAGCTAGAAGAAAGAGTACAGGACTGAATTTCTGATGGCTGCTGAAACACTGTGCAGTAAGAGTTCAGAAGGTTGTGGGTTCAGAAAGCTTGTTAAAGCTGGGTATCTATAATCACCTTTGAAAAGACAACTGTACAAAATTCACCATTAAATAAACAACTCCTACCAACCTTTTGCTCTACCATTTAATCTGGAGCAGTTGAATACATGCAAAGCTTGTTTGAAACTTGCAGTTTCATCAAGGTATCTACACAAATAGATTTCTCAAAAACATTAACAAGCATGTCCAGATGCTTCACAACAGCTTTCTCATGATAACAAATGATTTTGCCACACTTTCTTTAATGCTACACATATGTCCTGTTCCCTGCAAGAGGCAACGTGCACTCTCCTGTTAAATCAGCCAGAAAGGGAGCCAGCCTAAGAAGCCCAGAAGAATAATGTTAGTGGACTGCTGATACTTTCTGAAGACCCATGGGGCTGTGCTCAGCTGCCCCCCAGCCTGCCCTGCTGCCTGCCTGGGGGAGCTGGGGCATGACTGGGCTGCCAGGCTTTGCCCTGGTTCTCAGCATGGGAACCCCACTGCCTCTCTCTGCAGCCTGTCCCCCACTGCACAGCAACACACTGATCATGGCAAGGGCTTTTTCTCCAGCCTTCCCCTCTTCCCTTCCCCACAAACACTGAGCACTGAAGATATAGTGTGTGCTTACTCCAGCTTGATTTCTTGTTGCTTAAAAAACTGCTCTAGCCAGACCTGCAATCAGGATAATCAAGTACACAGTTAATACATTCCAAACACGTATTGCAGTCCCATTGTTAATATAACAAATGAAAAGAGGGAACAGTAAACCCCTCTGCTAGTTGTTTTCAGTATTCATTCATTTCACTGCAGTATTTTTAGCTTGTTGCTTTACTATTATTCACTGATTCCAGAGGCAAGACTTGTCAAAGCTTTCAAGAACTGTGGATGAAAAATTACTTCCAAGACCTTCTGATGGGAACAGTGACGACTCTGGCTTTGCCTTTCTTTTGCAAAACACCTCTGAGGACAAGCACAATGCATCTGTAGCAATGTGTGTAAAACTGTTCTGCACCATGAAGTAACTTGTTTTATTATTGGATGAAACACCATTGTCTGTAGCCTTCAGAAAAGACCTCAGAAATGCAGTTCATTACAATAATCTTATTCATAATGTCTCCATTTTTCCTTTTCATTTACATTTGAAAGTACTGCTCCTAGACTTCACTACAGAGCAGCATTCATGAGATTGAGGACTTCTGCCCATTGAAAGGATACCTTTGAAAAAAGGAAAACTTTGGTTTTAATTGAAGAGAACTTAATTTCTTCAACACACCCTGTTATCTACTTTTCTAAACTCTGTTCCACCAGCCCTGATTAGTTATTCTTTTTATCTAGTTTTTCTTTACTGAGTGATTGTAAGACAAGACATTCAGTACTCAGAATTACACAGAATTACACAGAATTATTGAGGCTGGAATAGCCCTTTGAGATCATCCAGTCCAGCCTAAGAGCTGACACCAGGACACCAGCCAGCCCATGGCACCCAGTGCCACATCCATCTTTCCTTCAACACCACTAGGGATGGGGACTCCACCACCCCCTGGGCAGCCCAGTCCAGTGTCTAATGACCCTAATTCCAGTGTCTAGTGACCCTAATTCCAGTGTCTAGTGACCCTAGGACGAGAGGATACAACATGCAGGGAAAAAAAAACCCCAACATTTAGGCATGGGAATAATCCTAGCTGTACAACAAATGGGGAGTTAAAAAAGACTAACAAAAGCATTCCATGTAGAGACAGAAGAGTGCTGTGTGGAAGGTGACTGAATCAATAGCTAATTGTAAAGTATGCATCCAGTTGCAGAGTTGATCCAATAACTGAGATCTGCTGCTGCTCACCTGAGTCCTATTTAGTCAGGTGAGCTCATAATTCAGGCAACTTTTGTGCTTCTCATTGATCTTGGCTAGGAGGAGATTTGTGGTGCAGTAAGACTGTGCATTTCTCAGCACTGATTCAGACTCAATGAAAGCAATTACACTTTTGTATTTAAGCTTTAAAAACTTGTGAAGAAAAGGCTTTTGACCATACACTAACAACAAGTCTTTGTGCAGACAAAAACTGCTAGTCTTATTTTCTTAAGTTCACAGAATTCTTTTCTCTTGTATTTCAGTGACTTTTATTTATGCATTCTTATTTTTCAGACCCATGGACTATCAGAACAGTAGGAGATGCAAGCAAAAACAGAGCAAATCCTTAGAAATTAGAGCAGTTGTTTTGATTACAGAAGAAAGAATGACTAACTTGCTCTTTTTTCATCATGAAAATGATATGGTATTTCTGTAAACTCTTCCACAGAAGTTATGAATCTTCCCAGCACAATCCAGGCATGGTGACTAAGATGTATGTCAAAAAAAAAATGTACATGTAGTATTAATTGATTCTTGATTCTAGATTTCATGAACAAAAACCTGAAATCAACCCCACACATCATGATCATCTTTGTATGTCCATCCCTACCCTAATGTGTCACCTTAATTTAAACCCATTTTCTACTACTTCCATGGAGATTTCCCCATTCTCTAAACCTGTTGATAACTTAGAGGAAGAATAACCAGAGTTACTCTTCAGTCTTGTTAAATGCACTTTCCTAGTGCATAAAAAGCCTCATTTCTCTACCTATCATGCTGAATCCAGAAGCAAAAATGTGCATGGGGAGCAACTCAACAGATAAACTGCACTAGGTGCAAACAACTTGAATCCTCCTGTTATTTTATTTTCTAATTCTAACCCAGATAAGAAAGGATATTTTCCAATTTATTTAACTGTAGGAATTTAGTTATGCAGAAACCTCCCTCTAAGTCCATTTTTAACCCACCTGGCCTTTTTGTGACTGAATGTGGAATAAACAATATCAGCTCATGCACCACAATAAACAGAAATTAACTTGCATAGTCACCTGAGTGGGTTCTCATGAAGAACTCATTGCAGAGAACTCCCAGAGTTGCATCTCTTGGAGCTGTCTAGACTGAACCAGGAATTTTCACAGAGATGGGGAAAACTATTCCAAGTCCTAAAAGCAACTTCCTAACTGATTTAAACAGCAGGTTAAGAAACCTAGTCCTATGTCCTAACCAGAAGCTGTTGAACAGGGAAAACCACCAAACCTCATGTATTTAATTCTCATTTGAGCAAATATAAAATACTTTCCTACTTCTGGTGCATAGAAATAATCAGTTTTAACACCATTTCTAGTGGTACCAGCTGGGAGGTGCCCTTTGGCTCCTGCCTGACACAGAGTACAGGCCATCTATTGGAAAAATTGCACTCTGACAGGTAAATTGCACAGAACAGTTAACAATTGTGCTGATATAGTAAAAAAAAAAGGATGCAAACAAAAGTTCAGCAAGTCTTAGCATATTGCAGACCTGCTGCAAAACCTCCAGGCTCTGCAAACAGGGGAGGTTTGAGGCAGTAGTGTAGAAAATAGAAATGTTCCCTACCCTCCAAATAATTTACACAAAGTGTTGTTTCTATGAAATCAAAATTTGTGTTTCAATATACCATTTTCTGTGAACACAAGATTTCATTGCATTACATTGTAAGCTAAATAAACTGTCTTTACTACCCTAGAATTGCTTGCTTCAGGACTTTTGCATCAAATTCTGCCATACTCATTGTTGTTAGCAAGTGGCATTACAGCTGTGTCTGTGCAAACAACTTTACCTGCTCTAAACCCCCAAAAGATACTTCAGAATGGCTTCTACCCATGAAAATTGTCTTTTAATTCACTTAAAACTTAACTCCAGTGCTTAAAAATTAAGACCCTCTGGTTTATCATACTGTGCAGCTGGGAAAATATTCAGGGCTCACATCCTGAGTTTTCCACATGAAAAAATCAATCACATCACCTATGCAGTGACCTTCTCTTTCTTCCAAACAGAGATTTGGAGTGTCTGCAGTTGTCACTTTCCCTGGCCTCTACCTGAGGCACAGTGGTAGCAATTTCACAAGGTATCATTTGCCATCAGCTAAGTGAATAGCTGTTTTGAATAGTGCTTCAGAATTGTTTGGGGTTTTGTTTTCTCAGGAGTGTTATTTTAAAATTATCTGTACATATATGGTCTAGTCTACTTCTAAAAGCTTTTGAAAAGACCAGTAAAAAAGGCTGAGCAGCAACTCAGTCTGGAGATAGAAGGGATGGAGGAAGGTGATTTTTGGATGCTTGTTTGTGCTGTACAGTATTCACTATTTATATTATCTATTTTTAAGGCAAATATTATCAGTTTATTTTGAACTGTCAGGCCTTCAAAGTCAGTCTGCACTCTAAGTCTAATAGATCTCAATCATCAAACTATACCCTCAGTGACATTTAGGAGACTTAATAATTGAAAATACTGTTTAATCAAAACATGTTGCTACATCCACACCACACTCTTCATAGAAGAACAAGAATGGGAAAAGAAGCAGCCATACTTTTTTTTTGTGTAGCTTATCTTTTTAAGGATGAAAGTCCTCATAAGAGGTCATGGAGGAAAAAAAAACATTTATGCAGCTAACAAGACATGTTTCTAACAAAAAAAAATAGGTCATCTGGTCACCATGACAAGAGACAAAATGTCACCTATAGAATGACTTTTAAGAATACAACAAAATGACATTCACATTGCTCTGTGCTACTTTGTGCTTTTGTGATTAGGGCTCTTGAGATACTGTGCAGGATTTTTACACTTTTCATTAGAAATCCTAAAGGTCTTCTTTGGGAGATAAATAGTAATAAAAGTAAATAGTAATAAAAACAGACAAATCTCATTCTGATTTCCCTGGCAGTTGATGTCAGAGCCCATAGAATATATCAAATGACAATTGCCATATTAACTGTTTTCTATAGCTCAGTGGAATTACTTCAAAGAAATTAACTTTCAGGCTGCATTCTACTTCCCTTAACTGAGGATGTCATCCAGGTTTTTTTGCTTGTATTTTTCTTTTATAAAAGTAGAAATGCTGAAAACTCAAAATAACAACTCCCACAGCATTTGAAGCAATTTAGATGGTCAAATAAGGAAAAGTATTGTAATTATGGTCCTGTGAATCACTGAATAAAAAAAAAAAAAAAAAGGAAATGACACCAGTTCACTGCTTGGACCCATTCTTCTACCAAATTTGATCTGTTTCCTTCACAGTGCTGTTTATATTGCTGGTGGATCTGGCAAAATGTGGTGTATATGAAAGCAAAATCTCCCATTGTATTGCAAGCATGTGCAATTTTCACCACATATTCTTTGTCAGCACAACAACAATCTGGGAAATACAGCTTAATCTAAAAGCTCTTCTAAATTTCCTGTGACCTTTGAAGCTTTTTCTAATAGCTCAGTCTCCAAATTGTTCTCATAACAGAGTGCTTACAGCTGCCATTGACTAGCAAGAAACATTGTTTGTACTTCAGGGAGAAAACAAAATAATCAGATATTAAAGAAAAAAAAAAAGTGAGATTTTCTACAAATTAGAAGCTATTTGGTTCAGCTGCCAGCTAAGAATAAAAGATAATGATGTGTTTAGATACTGCTGTGCTAATATTAATAGTTAAATGAAAATTTTACATACCTTGAGAAGTGATAAAAGTGAGATGGCATTTTACTTTAAATTCCTCTTAAATGCTTCATTTAACAGTTTAACTGCTATGCAAGATTCATCTACAGAATAAAACATGGAGATTTTAAACAGTTTATTAAAATTAAGATGGTAAAGCATCAATTAAGAGATCAATAAAATCTTTAAAATGCTAAAATACTGTAGCTATGAATCCTAACTTCAAACATAGAGTCAGCTAATTGAAAATGCATATATAATACAATATAAATGCAACAACATTACATACAGCCAGATCATCTTCTGCTAGCATCTCAGTGGTGAAACAGTGAACAATTATTATCACTAACACAGCATAACACAGGGTTATTTTGATTGATACCTTAAGGTTACAAGAAAAAAAAAATCAGCTTGGCTCATCTTTTGAAAAAAATCACTCTGGAAGTTGCAGCAAAAATCAGAAGTCATGCAGCCAAACTAATGGGACATGTTAGACTTAAATTTGTGACTCTTTTCTAAAGGGAGAGCACAAGGCCAAAGCTGTTGATGTTTAGAGTCATTTTTGCAATTTGGTGCTGTGAAATAGCAGCTTTTGAAAGTAATTAAACACATCATACATCACTGCAGTGCTGTTTGCTTGGGCTAAACAAAATTAATTCCTCTAATTATTTATGGATGTCAGTGTATTGCTGATTCACAGCTTCTTTAATTTTGACTGTGTTTGGCATTTTGCCTTGGATTTGCTTCAGATCTCTATCATTTGTCTTTGGGAGGGAATAATCCTTTCCTTGGCAAGAGCTGTAACACTTATTGTGGGATGCTAAGGAGCAAAGTGGTTGTTTTCTTAAAGACAGTGGGAAAATATGTTTTGAATAAAGCTTTTAAATAGAGTAAGTGTCAGGGGTTTAAGATATATATGCCCTTTCACAGAGGGGTATTACTGATTCTGCACCATTTGTCTTCTACGAATATGAAGTAGTCCAACAAGTTGTTTATTTTCCCACAGTACAAACTGCATGTTTGTGGGGATTTAATCTAGTAGGTGACAGCAAATCCAGAGGCTGACAAGGACACTAGACAAAAGGAAAAGGCAGGAAAGGGTCTTGAAATAAAATGCAGCTTTTAAAATAAAGGCCGGTGGGATGGCTTAACTAGGGCCATCATAGATGATTATCTGTTACTGATCCTCTGCATTCAGAGCTGCCTGTCATTTCTGAGTGTGTTCTCTCCCTGAACCACAGATCTCCCTGCATGGAAATCCCACCCTTCTTGCTTGTAGATAACTGGGTGAAATTCTGCAGTTCTGGTGGTAAAGAGTATTTGCAACAAAGGAAAAAATGATCAGTTTGTGTATACTTTATATTACAAGGAAATTCTATGCAGGTGTCTAGAGCATGTAAAGTGATAATTAACACATCATCTCCAATGTTGCCTAAAGGACACTGTGCTAATGCTTTCTTTTTTTTTTTTAAGATACTTTCTTTGCTTTAAACTACTAAATGCTTGAGCTTGTTACAGGTAAGGAGTGATGCCATATCCTGAACCAATATGCTATTTTAATTCACCCAAAACAAGGCTTTTTGCCCATATCCACCAGCAGGAAATTAAACAACAAGGTATCCATGAATTGTGTTTATGCATGTTACAGGGAAACCTTAGAGCTGCTGTAAACTATGAAAGAAACAAACCAAAGTGTACTAGAATAGAATTATTAGGGGTAGTAGCTTAAAATGTAATCTCAGACTTGTCTTTTGCTTGAAATGATTTTATTCTTTGTTGTTAAATACATTTTTTAATAGGGTTCTGGCCTAGATCTGTGCATAAGTCAGATGGCTGCCAGTGAATAAATACTCATTTTCAAGATCCAGCACAAATCCTGGCACCCCAGAAAATGGGAGAATGGCAGAGAAATTTCTGGGAGGGGTGACAGGAGAAAGATATTGAAGTGTTATATATTGAGTATACATTGAATTATTGTATATTGAGGCCAGTAAACTGCTTTGACAACTAGTATCCCAAAGCCTAGTGAAGTATATTCAGTCATAACCACAAAGGGGGCAATTAACTTTCAACAGAAATTCTCTTAAATAAGCATATTTTGGGAGACTGGTGACACTGTAGAAAAAAACCCACCAGTTTCTTTTAAATGCTTTGCATGAGACTGGGGTTTGGAAGCAGGAATAAACATATGCCTGTGAAATAACAGGCTACTGCTCAGATTTTGAAAGCTGCAGAGACTGAAATTCTGAACAAACCATTACAAGTAGAAGACCT
Organism: Corythornis vintsioides; assembly: GCA_025447755.1. Classification (NCBI taxonomy): domain Eukaryota; kingdom Metazoa; phylum Chordata; class Aves; order Coraciiformes; family Alcedinidae; genus Corythornis; species Corythornis vintsioides. The sequence continues at coordinate 1,202 of JAOEGS010012635.1, read as the reverse complement.
TCAGGTTTAGGCAGTTTTCCTTAAAAAAAGACTGTGCAATGCATTGCCTATACTCAAACAAAGCTGCTTATTTCCAAGACCTACCAAAGGAGACTCCAGTGTGATGCATGGAGGAAGGAAAGGTCTTGGACTTCTCTGTGGCCTTCACCTAAGAGTGATGAGGGAAATAGGCTTATTATTTCCTTTGTGGTCATCTGCAATTCATAGTTTATTGTGGTAAAACAACTAGTATCACAGTATCACAGAGTATTAGGGGTTGAAAAGGACCTTAGAGATCATCGAGTTCAACCCCCAGATCATCGAGTTCAACCCCCAATATTAGTAATCACCTAATAAACTTAAAAAAAAAAAATCTTTTTATCACTATTAACACCAAAATACCATCACCTATGCAAATATTTATTTACCTTTCTTCCTCTTTCTTGCTCCTTCCCGATGGTAGCTAGAGGTGCCCTGAGGACTGCACCAGGGACCCTACTGAGGTGAGGTGGGCAACAGGCACCCTGATGGATCTGTTCCTGGGTGACTTGGTCTAGGTGCCCCTGCTCTGGCAGGGGGGTTGCACTAGATGATCTTCTAGCTCCCTTCCCACCCCTCACATTCTGTGATTCCCTGTTGCTCCCACACACTACCCATGGCATGGGACCCCACATCAGCCCCCAGGGGGTATCAGTGGCAGCAACACCACAAAGGGGCCACTCTCCTGCTCCCCACTGCCCTGCCTGGCCATAGGCCCCACCGAGCTGGGCTCCAGGGCCCATCCTGGCTTCAGCCCGGCCTCAGGGTGGCACCCGGGGCTGGGGCTGCCCCGCTCCCTGGTGGGGACCCCGCTGGACAGGCCCTGCCCAGACACACCCAGGAGCCACTGGGCCCTGTGGTGCCCCAAGGTGGGGAGCAATCCCTATGTTGGTTGGCCTGCTTCTGTGCCCTGCCTCACTGCTGGCACCAAAAGCACCTCAGCCACTCGTCTCCTGGAGGCAGAAGTCCCTTCTCTGCACAGGCCGTGGCCACTGGCCAGCTCCTTCAGTCAAGGTAAGCCTGAAATACATGGAGGCAGAATGGGGAGATTCAAGCCAGGATGGGGGACTGAGACCCTATAGCCTCTGGGCTTTGTTCTAAAGAAGCCTTCCCCCAGCAGGGCTGGAACCTTTAGTGAGCATCTCGGAGCTGCCCCTCAGCAGTGTCTGTCAAGATGTTCAGGG